>JANAVB010002264.1:0-31684 GCA_029216955.1 Iris pallida | reverse complement strand
GAGTTTGTGACATAGTCTACAAGAGTTTGTGACATCCAAAGAATTTGTGCACAACAGCATCCGGCTGTAATATACTCGGCCTCAGTGGTTGAAAGAGCAACAGAGTTTTGTTTCTTACTAAACCACGATACCAAGGATTTCCCAAGGAATTGACATGTGCCGCTAGTGCTTTTTCGGTCAATTTTGCATCCGACAAAATCTGCATCCGAGAAGCCGTGAAGCTCAAAGGATGAAGATTTCGGATACCAAAGGCCCATATTAATGGTGCCTTTGAGATATCGAAAAATATGCTTTACGGCACATAAGTGCGATTCCTATGGATTTGCTTGGTATCGTGCACAAAGACATACACTAAACATGATATCAGGTCGACTAGCAGTTAGATAAAGTAAGCTACCGATCATACCTCGATACTTACGAATGTCGACCGAAGTGCCATCTTCATCATTGTCAAGCTTTGTCGTTGTTGCTATTGGAGTCCTAATTGATTTGGATGAGTCAAGTTTGAAACGCTTGAGGAGATCCTTTATGTATTTTGCTTGATTGATAAAGGTTCCTTTGGGCCCTTGTTTGATTTGCAAGCCCAAAAAGAATGATAGTTCGCCCATCATGCTTATTTCAAATTTATCCTGCATTACTTTAGCAAATTATACACAAAGTTTATTGTTAGTAGAACCAAAAATAATGTCATCGACGTAAATTTGAACTAATAAAATAGTGCCATTATGGGATTTAATAAAAAGTGTCGTGTCGACTTTGCCCTTAGAAAAATCGTGTAAAATAAAAAAGGAAATGAGGCGCTCATACCAAGCATGAGGAGCTTGTTTGAGGCCATAAAGGGCTTTGTGTAGTTTGAAAACGTGATGGAGAAATTGAAAATTTTCAAAGCCATGAGGTTGTTTAACATAAACTTCCTCTTTGATAATACCATTTAGAAAAGCACTTTTAACATCCATTTGAAAGAGTTTGAAATCATTAAAGCAAGAAAAAGCACATAGCATACGAATGGATTCAAGACGAGCAACCGGAGCATAGGTTTCATCGTAGTCAATGCCTTCCTGTTGGTTATAGCCTTGAGCAATCAATCGGGCTTTGTTACGAGTCACTAACCCATCTTCATTAAGTTTATTGCAAAACACCCATTTAGTTCCAATAATGGGGTGGTTGTTAGGTTTAGGGACAAGTTTCCAAACCTTGTTACGCTCAAATTGATTTAGCTCTTATTGCATCACTATCATCCAAAATTCATCATGAAAAGCATCATTAATATTTTTAGGCTCTATTTGAGAAATAAAAGCCACATTTGCACAAAGATCACGAGTGGAGGATCTAGTACTTACACGGAAAGAAGGATCCCCAATGATAAGCTCCTTAGGATGATTAGGGACAAATCTCCATTCTTTTGGGAGATCCTCTTGAGGAGGCTCGAGTGGTGGAGAGTCTTTTGTTGGAGGGGTCACAATTTTATTGTTAGATGAAGAAGGACGAGGATCTCCAATAGAAGAGTTCTTCAAACCAAACGAGATGTCATCAATATCATCGGAAGAGGAGGATGTAGAAGAGTTAAGTTCATCAAAGGAGACATTAATTGACTCTTCGTCAACAAGACTTCTTTTATTAAAGACACGAAAACCTTTGCTATGTATTGAGTAACCAAGGAAAATACCTTCATAAGCTTTTTCTTCAAACTTGCCTAGGTTGTCCTTGGTATTCAAAATAAAATATTTGCATCCAAAAACTTTAAAATACTCAATAGAGGGAATTTTGTCAAACCAAAGCTCATAAGGAGTCTTTTTAGAAATAGGTCTAATCAAGACCCTATTTATAACATGACATGCCGTGTTAATGGCTTCCGTCCAAAAGTATTGCGGAAGCTTATATTGGTTTAACATAACCCGGGCCATATCGTCAAGGGTTCTAGTATTTCTCTCCACAACACCGTTTTGTTGAGGAGTACGAGGGCAAGCAAAATCATGACCAAAACCATTCTTTTTCACAAAATCTTTTAAAATTGGCATTGTCAAATTCTTCTCCATGATCACTTCTAATCTTGTTAATAGAAAAGCCTTTCACATTTTGAACACGTTTACAAAAAGCAACAAATTCATGAAAAGTATCACTTTTACAAGCAAGAAAAATAACCCAAGTAAATCTCGAAAAATCATCAACCAAAACAAAAGCATAGAGCTTGCCTCCAAGACTAGCTACTATACTAGGACCAAATAGATCCATATGAATAAGTTGAAGTGGTCTAGTGGTACTCACAGAGTTGATGGATTTGAAGGATGACTTGGTCAACTTACTTTTCTCGCATTCTTCACACATCATATCCTTTTTGAAAGGAATAATTGGAAGTCCTCGTATAAGCTTCTTGGTTGCAAGACGAGAGATGGTATCCATGTTGGCGTGTTCGAGCCTCATGTGCCAAAGCCAACTTTTATCGTTCTTTGTAACTAGGCACCTGTCATTGTTAGTACCTTCAATAAGATATAGAACATAGATATTATTTTCTCTAATGCCTTCATATACTGTAGATCCATTAGAGCTATCGGTAATGAAGCATTTGAGTTTAACAAACTTAACATCATAACCTGTCACGACCCGCACCCATTTTTTTTTTAAAACGGATACGAGACGTGTCCAAGCCAGCCTACGCCGCAGTGTCGGCGGTAGAACGCTGTCACGGCCATGAGGATCAAAATCACAATCAATGCTCATTCACATAATTAATTTAACTTACAATGACCACAAGTTTTACATTTGTAGAAAAATATAAACTTATACAAATAAATGAATGACTACAACTCCACTATCTATCTAGTCTCTAGGCTTTTGTCTGCAAGTATTCTCGTCACTCCCCAAGCTAAGTGAATCCACGGCTAACCTGAAAATGTTGGTTTCCAGTCAGGAATGGAACGAGCACAATTCACTGAATGCAATTTCAAATAAGGAAAATGACTATAAAACAAAGGTTAGACATCAATCATGAGTTTTGAAAATAAATAGTAAATACGGAAAACCAATATAGACACAAAATACTTTCTTCCAACTGTTAGAAGTACCTTTGACATGTGATCAGTCTGGGGTGCTACACCGCACGGTCTACGAGGTCTACTTGCAGAAATTAAACAATGTCTACGAGGTCTACTTGCAGAAAATAAACAATGTTTACGAGGTCTACTTGCAGAAAATAAACAATGTCTACGAGGTCTACTGCAGAAAATAAACAATGTCTACGAGGTCTACTGCAGAAAATAAATAATGTCTACGAGGTCTACTGCATGAAAATAAACACGGTCTACGGTCTGATCACACATCCTTGGTACTTCTCATTCCCGACTCAACAATTTATAATAGAAAATAATCACATAACCAATGACTAATCAATAAAATATAGTAAAGATCAATATCGAAATGCAGACAATAAACTATACTCGCCTGTGGTCCTTTGCTGGTGAAACCGACAATCTGAACTACTCAATGTGCCACTATAGTCAAAACCCGTACAACAGTCCCCGGAAGCTGAAATAAACAATACCAATGATCTCAGAATAGTCCAATTAGCTAGGATTGCCTGTCCTTACGTCTAATTCTGGACACAGAGGCAAAACGATAATTTCGGGTCAAAACGATGTCCGCCGTTGGACTTACTTTGCACCGAAAAGCGTGCCAGAGTCAACGGTCTCTAAAGTCATCAAACTACATGTCTACGGATCCAGTTTTCCGATACGAACCCAACCATATGTCCAAAGTTGGATTTCGGCAGGCCGTGCACAAAATCGTCCGTTGAGTGGGACCGTAGGGCCCGCAAAACGGTAATTTTATCAACGGTTTAAGAATCGGACCAAACTTGGCATACAGGACCAGAAAAACGATACGGTCCTGTTGGCGCAAGTTTCGTCTCGATCTGACGAGCGTACACGAAGTAATTGGGGAATTTGCAAAGTGCACGATACGGTGAATTTCGACGGATACGTATCAAATTCGTCGCGCATACGCGACCAATTTGAATTCCGCCAAAGCCCGCACGACCACGAAGCCGTTACGCAGCTTTCGATGCTTTCAGTTCGTGACCACGTCGCCCGGAATGGCGGGACGGACGTGGTATCGGAGGATTTTATAATTTTGAAAACAGGTTTTTCTTGGTTTTGGAAATCCAATTTCTCGACGCACAGTCGATGAAAGCCAATTCCACGAAAAGGGTCATGAAGACCTATAGGTTGTCTCAGAATTTGTTCAATTGGATTTCTAAATTCGTCGATATCCTGTGCGCAAACTGTCCCTCAAAACAGGGGTGATGGGTGGTTTTGGCCCTGTTTAGAATCAAGTTTTTTGTCGATTTTGAATCGGTTTTTCGGTCAATCCTAAAGCAATATAATTAATCTAACTGAAGGGTTGTGCAGAGGGTTAGGTGGTCTAAGCGTAGGACTTTACAGTTCGAATTATCGTCGAATGATGAGGGAGAAAAGAGGCATAGAAGAAGGGTACCTGGGTTGCTACTGCGGCTGTCATGTTCCGAGCGCGCGCGCGTTTCCGGCGAAGTCCGCCGTGCACGGCGGCGGCGCTGGTGGCGAATGACCAACTGGAGGTCGGGGGTGGGGCGCGTCGACCGGTGTTTGGAGAGTTAGGGTTTTCGAACGATTTCGAACTCCCTTCTCTCGGCTTATATAACCGCATGTATAACCATGGTTTCTCGATTTGGACTGGGGGGAAAATGTATACCAAGGCTCGGTGTATACGTGGGCCTGGTCGGGCTGGAAACCAAATGGGGTGGCTGGGCTTTGCAGCAGGGAAAGGGCTAGGCTTGGGTTGCTATTTATTATCATTAATAAATATATCTATATATCTATACATATATATACATTTAATATATATCTATATTTATACACACCTATATATATCTATGTATGCATGCAATATAGATATACTAATATACATATTTGCATATATGAAATAAAATATTTATAATGTTTTCTTTTATAGATACATTACATATATGACTATTTATATTTATCTACACGTACATTTATACATATATGATAAATACCTTTATACCATATAACATGCATATATTATATTTATATAAAACCAGTCTATCAAATAGCTACTAACACATATGTATATATATATATATATATATATATATATATATATATATATATATATATATATATATTTATATATATATACACACTCTAATTAAATATAATGAATATTTATGAAGTGTATATAAATAAGATATCTTTATATACATGTAATACCAGGTATTTGTATACCCTAAATGTATGTACCCATATTTTCACCAGTATAAATATAGCCTAGAAATTCTCACAAATCTCGAAAGACATTTCCTAGGACATGCCATCATACACTCAGAAACCAAACATCAATACACACATCTCATATACAAAGCCTATTTATATAAAATCACTTATTTATCTACTAAAATAAATACACTAATTATATCACCCCCATAATTGTCTACATGGGCTTGAGTTCGGTTCGGCTCAGCTCGGTAAAATCGACACAGACGGGTCTCCTACAAGTCAATAAATATAACAATAATTAATTAACTTATTTATAATGGTCATGCTATAACTTGGCCTGGTTTTTCTAGTTAGGACACTCTTATGGCTAGGTTTCTTCTGGCATGGCTAGTACTCTAGTCAAGGCACACTGTTACATCTCTCGGGACAAAATTCCTAATCGTTTTGTGCTCCATAACTCCACAAGGACTTAAGTCATTCACCGTAATAATTAGCTAAATAATTATTTACAAAATTCTAAAATCACCATTCGAATAAAATAATTAAAAATAAACTATTTCTAAATTTTTGGGAAGGGAAGCTACATAACCATTATCGGTAAGATGACTAATACTAAGAAAATTGTGCGTAGTGGGCTTCGAATAGACCACAACCATATATTGGGTCGAATGGTTTGGGTCAAGGTTGAGTCTCTAATTGTAGTCGGGAAGTTTATCGGTATAATGGTAAGGATTATAACTAGTCCTTTCATCCTAAAAATCGAAGCATGAAAATATAGTACAAGGGGATGTGTTTGAGTGGGACATGATATATCTAGATGAAGGTGGACTCGTCTAGATCTTGCATATAAAATTTGTTGGAATGTAAGGGCTGGTCTCATGCTCCGAATATTAATGACACGGTCGGGGACACCAAATGATCTAGATGGAAAGTGGGAGTCCATGAGACACTAATTATCATCCTAATGGAAATTATTCTTAGCAATTGGTAATCCTCGTATACCCCAAAATTTTTAGAAGGCTTACAGTCTACCCACCTTAGAAGTTAGGACATGTTTTTAAGAATAATGAGGTCAGAAGAATTTCCAACCCAGGTATTGTACCCCCGACTCTTATAAATAAAGAATAAGGCACGATGTAACAGAATACAGTAGATATGAGTCAACTCAAGGATCGTTCCTCATTAAGTGGAAAACGAGTGTGTACGATGACACATGGTCGATAAAATAGAATGACCTACTCGTCTACAGTATACATGAGTTGTCGACGGGATAACCAACTCTAAAGCACATCCTATGAAAGACCTCTAACAACTGAGTCGTGAATTTCTATTTGTGTCAACCTGCCAGACTATCGTCACAAGAGTTGTAGTGATCGTGTATTGCTGTTGACAACTGGTTGATCATAATATGACAGGATATTTAAGCTATGGTATTGGCTAAGCTAGTGACTGTGGAGTTCCAACACTAGTTAGGTCTTAATAGTAAAATTTACATAACTAGAGTAATATTCGTTGCAAACCAATCTTGGGATAAGTGTCACGGTAAATGATTACTCTATTGTCTACTCATCTCTTGTCTAGCTGTGGGCTTCGGTCGAGGAAGGGTTGGTTCAAGGCTTAAGGGTTGCTAGTTAAGGCAAGCTTCCAGCAAATAATTAGAGACTCGCAACCTTTGGTCTCTAAAGAATAGGTAGTCTCCTAGGTCGGCATTTCGACTAAGGGTAAAACCCTAATCATTCTCAAATTCGAATGGCTAGAAGGTCTCAATAGTAGTTTGAGGGTCGAGAGGAGAACGAGTAACTCAGTCATATGACTAGCCGATGGTAGCTACACTTGTGTATACCATTATCATAGCCATGGGGGTACTCTGTATCTCTCTACCATCACGATCTCTCGTCTTTCCAAATCGGAGAAAGACAAAAACGACAAAGAGTTCAAGGAAGATGTTACTGAATACAATTTCGTGATTCAAAGGCGAATGTATAATTCAAGAGGTATTATCAAGCAGTCGCGGGTGAGATCCTAGGGATATCTACATCTCAATCCACGTAGGATAATTAGAAGAAAAGCGAACCAAATGTATCATGGTTGATCAGACCGTAATACAATGATTCTGATTAGACAATATGTTAGCGGGCGTCCCCAATAAACATATGCCTTGAATCAAGCTCGATAAAAGAGTAAGCTTGCAAAATTAGGCTGTAATAGCAGTATTGGTTAAGATAGTCGAAATACAAGTATACAAAAATTTTGAAAGGAGGCACAAGTAGTTCGAGTTTTGTGAGAATCAAACCTTACCCAGTGTTCTTGCTTATACGGTCTTCCTACTATCTTCTTATCCACAAGGACTTGGTCGACTAATGGGTTATGGACCTCTATTTTCTACATTCTAGGTAAACTTATTAGCGTCAATCAATTTCCTCGTCCATAGGTCACAAGGACCACGGAATGCTAGATCGGGAGATGTGCTACCCAACTTACAAAACTTCCACTAATATTGGCTCAAGGATAACTACGATCAAGAGTGGACCACTAGTCAGACTTCTAGCAAAATTCTATAACCGATATTTTTCTAATCTAATTTCAACTCTAGGGGTCGTGTCTCGCCAGTGCGCTGCTGGCTGCAGTGAATCCATAGTCTCCAAAATTTAAATAAATGGCGACAGTGCGCTGCTGTCCTGCCAGTATGAGTTAACTAACCTTCCCGTAACTATATCTGTAAATAAATCCCCGAGCTTCTAGAGATTCAAACAAGTTGACTATGAAATAAGGCATAAATATTTGCCCTATCAACCCTTAAAATAAAAGATTGAGAGGGGAGGGAAATAACTGAAGACAAAAGATATACAAACATTCTAATGTCTATTCCATGTGTATTCAAACATTGAGGAAAACTTTTAATCGAAACTAACTCAAGGTCCGTATATGGATAATATAATCAGAAATTATATAGAATAATAATTCTTGGGCAAAATAGGAACTAAATTGGTAATTTGGGGCTAAGACATGAGGATAATGTCTAACAGACAAGGATGAGGAATTGCACAATTTATCAATGTTAGGTCATATTTCTATGAAGCCCTGTCTCACCAAGTGAATGATCTATCCACATTGGATCGTGTCGTCATATCGAGAGGTAATAGTGTACCTATGGAGATCTAGCAAACTATCAAAATTAATAACTCCTCATCTAAATTCCAGGGCCTAGACTACCCATTCGTAAATTTGTATAGGGAACTCCTAGCCCTAGTCATTCACTTAAATTAAATCAATCATAATTCGTGAATGAGCACTTCCTTGTCGCAGGCTCGCAATAGTACGACTAACTTAAGTACTATCACGAGTTCGTATTATTTGCGAAAACAGACCTGTATGGGCCACCACAAAAACTTGTCACGACCCGCACCCGTTTTTTTAAAATGGATACGAGACGTGTCCAAGCCAGCCTACGCCGCAGTGTCGGCGGTAGAACGCTGTCACGGCCATGAGGATCAAAATCACAAACAATGCTCATTCATATAATTAATTTAACTTACAATGACCACAAGTTTTATATTGGTAGAAAAATATAAACTTGTACAAATAAATGAATGACTACAACTCCACTATCTATCTAGTCTCTAGGCTTTTGTCTGCAAGTATTCCCATCACTCCCCAAGCTAAGTGAATCCACGGCTAACCTGAAAATGTTGGTTTCCAGTCAGGAATAGAACTAGCACAATTCACTGAATGCAATTTTAAATAAGAAAAATGACTATAAAACAAAGGTTAGACACCAATTAGCTAGGATTGCCTGTCCTTACGTACAATTTTGGACACAAGGGCAAAACAGTAATTTCGAGCCAAAACGATGTCCGCCGTTGGACTTGCTTTGCACCGAAAAGTGTGCCAGAGTCAACGGTCTCTAAAGTCGTCAAACTACATGTCTACGGATCCAGTTTTTTGATACGAACCCAACCATATGTCCAAAGTTGGATTTCGGCAGGCCGTGCACAAAATCGCCCGTTGAGTGGGACCGTGGGGCCCGCAAAACGGTAATTTTATCAACGGTTTCAGAATCGGACCAAACTTGGCATACAGTACCAAAAAAATGATACGGTCCTGTTGGCGTAAGTTTTGTCTCGATCTGACGAGCGTGCACGAAGTAATTAGAGAATTTGCAAAGTGCACGATACGGTGAATTTCGACGGATACGCATCAAATTCGTCGCGCATACGCGACCAATTTGAATTCCGCCAAAGCCCACACGACCACGAAGCCGTTACGCAGCTTTCGATGCTTTCGGTTCGTGACCACGTCGCCCGGAATGGCAGGACGGACGTGGTATCGGAGGATTTTATAATTTTGAAAACAGGTTTTTCTTGGTTTTGGAAATCCAATTTCTCGACGCACAGTCGATGAAAGCCAATTCTACGAAAAGGGTCATGAAGACCTATAGGTTGTCTCAGAATTTGTTCAATTGGATTTCTAAATTCCTCGATATCCTGTGCGCAAACTGTCCCTCAAAACAGGGGTGATGGGTGGTTTTGGTCCTGTTTAGAATCAGGTTTTTTGTCGATTTTGAATCGGTTTTTTCGGTTAATCCTAAAGCAATATAATTAATCTAACTGAAGGGTTGTGTAGAGGGTTAGGTGGTCTAAGCGTAGGACTTTACGGTTCGAATTATCGTCGAATGACGAGGGAGAAAAGAGACATGGAAGAAGGGTACCTGGGCTGCTACTGCGGCTGTCATATTCCGAGCGCGCGCGCGTTTCTGGCGAAGTCCGCCGTGCACGACGGCGACGCTGGTGGCGAATGACCAACTGGAGGTCAGGGGTGGGGTACGTCGACCGGTGTTTGGAGAGTTAGGGTTTTCGAGCGATTTCAAACTCCCTTCTCTCGGCTTATATAACCGCATGTATAACCATGGTTTCTCGATTTGGACTGGGGGGAAATGTATACCAAGGCTCGGTGTATACGTAGGCCTGGTCGGGCTGGAAACCAAACGGGGTGGCTGGGCTTTGCAGCAGGGAAAGGGCTAGGCTTGGGTTGCTATTTATTATCATTAATAAATATATCTATATATCTATACATATATATACATTTAATATATATCTATATTTATACACACCTATATATATCTATGTATGCATGCAATATAGATATACTAATATACATATTTGCATATATGAAATAAAATATTTATAATGTTTTCTTTTATAGATACATTACATATATGACTATTTATATTTATCTACACGTACATTTATACATATATGATAAATACCTTTATACCATATAACATGCATATATTATATTTATATAAAACCAGTCTATCAAATAGCTACTAACACATATGTATATATATATTTATATATATACACACTCTAATTAAATATAATAAATATTTATGAAGTATATATAAATAAGATATCTTTATATACATGTAATGTCAGGTATTTTAATACCCTAAATGTATGTACCCATATTTTCACCAGTATAAATATAGCCTAGAAATTCTCACAAATCTCGAAAGACATTTCCTAGGACATGCCATCATACACTCAGAAACCAAACATCAATACACACATCTCATATACAAAGCCCATTTATATAAAATTACTTATTTATCTACTAAAATAAATACACTAATTATATCACCCCCATAATTGTCTACATGGGCTTGAGTTCGGTTCGGCTCAGCTCGGGAAAATCGACACAGACGGGTCTCCTACAAGTCAATAAATATAACAATAATTAATTAACTTATTTATAATGGTCATGCTATAACTTGGCCTGGTTTTTCTAGTTAGGACACTCTTATGGCTAGGTTTCTTCTGGCATGGCTAGTACTCTAGTCAAGGCACACTGTTACATCTTCCGGGCCAAAATTCCTAATCGTTTTGTGCTCCATAACTCCACAAGGACTTAAGTCATTCACCGTAATAATTAGCTAAATAATCATTTACAAAATTCTAAAATCACCATTCGAATAAAATAATTAAAAATAAACTATTTCTAAATTTTCGGGAAGGGAAGCTACATAACCATTATCGGTAAGATGACTAATACTAAGAAAATTGTGTTTGAGATTTGTAACAAGACAAACATTCTTAATGCAAGGATAAGGAGGGGAACCTATATTACCATTTCTTATGATATGACCTTTTAGATTGTTACCAAAAGAAATATGCCCTTCCTTCTTCATCGATAGCGTTATAAAAAGTGAAGCATCACCGGTCATGTGCCGTGAACAACCGCTATCGAGGATCCACTTGCTTCTAGCATGAGAAGGATTCTTCACCTACAACATCAGTTGAAGATGAACATTTTGGTACCCATGATCATTTGGGTCCTTGATTGTTAGTCTTAGGAACCCATTTATAAACTTTCATATCCACTTATTTCCTTGTTAGACAATAATTAGAAGTATTTCCAAGCAAACCACAATAGTTGTACATTATAGAAGATTTAGAAGAAAAAGTATGAGTGTCATGCATATGTGAATTTTTAGTGAAAGGGGTTCTATCATGAGTGTTATGATGATGATAATAGAAGGCATGATGTGAGGTGTTCTTCTTTACAAATGGTCATTTCTTTGTGTTTGGATAGGACTTGTGTATAGTGTTCTTGTTCATATAAGAATTATGACTAGTATTGTGATGAGTGTAGGGGTGTCTTGGAGCATGTGTGTGAGTACTAGTTTCTTACTCTGCACAAGAAGATCATTATACTTAGTAGAAGTATCATACTCTCTTCTATTTGCAGCTTGAACCTTATGCATGGCAAAATCGTAAGCCCTTCTGAGGGATTGAATCTCATCATCCTTTTTCTTGATGATAGCATGAGATTCTTGTAACTTGAGTCGCAAAGACTCTATCTCATCCATGTCGGAAGCAGGAGATTTCCCTTTTACATCAATAATGATGTTAGAGAGTCTTTCTACTTAAAGTTGAAGTGCATCAACCTCTTTTAGAGATTTCTTGTACTTATTTCTAATACCTTTGTGTTCTTCGTGTAGTTCAAGAATAATATTTTCCAAGTCATCATATGTAAGAGTATTTAAAGAGAGATCATCGAGTACCTCATCGGTTGCCATGAGACAAACGTTTGTATTGTGTTTGTAATCTTTGTCGTTGTCTGAATCGCTAGCGTCGCTCTCACACCAAATGCTTGTGTTGGTGAATTTTCTGGAGGACGAGCTTCCTTTGCTAGGCTTCTCGTACTTACTTGAGTCTTTTCTTGTCATGGGACAATCTCTCTTGATGTGACCGGTTCTTCTGCATTAGTAGTATACCGGATCTTCATCGTTGTCCCGTCTAAAACGGTTGGCTTTGTTGAATTTAAGGAACTTTCAGAAGTGCTTAGCTGTGAGAGCTATTTCTTCATCATCATCCGACTCGTTGTCGTCGGAGCTATCCTTTGAGTAGGATTTTGTAGCTTTGAGAGCTAGAGACTTCTCCTTCTCTTTGGCCTTCTCCTTCTCCTTCTCTTGCATGGAAGATTCCTCTTGATCTTTCATGTCAAGTTCATGAGTCATAAGCTTCCCTATGAGGGTCTCAAGGTTCATGACTGTCAGGTCGTTCCCTTCAATGATGGCGGTAGCTTTAGGACTCCATCCTTTGGTCAATCCTCTAAGAATTTTTCTGATCTTTTTATGAGCAGGATATTCCTTACCAAGAGAAGAAAGAGGATTAATGATATCACCAAAACGAGTAAACATGCAAGTAATAGACTCATCTTGTTTCATCTTAAAAGACTCATATTCTTGTGTGAGTCTACTAATCTTTAATTCTTTTACTTGTGATGTACCCTCGTGTGTGACTTCAAGCAACTTCCAACTCTCATTTGAAGTTTTGCAAGTAGAGATTCTATTGAATTCACTGCTATCGAGAGCACAGTAAAGAGCGTTCATAGCCTTGGCATCTCGACTAGCAAGCTTCTTGACATTCTCAGTGAGTTTGTCCCTAAGGGTGTCAGATACCACATCCTCAATAACTCCAGAAGGAGTAGGGAGACATTTATCACACAATCCCATAAATCAAAATCTATGGACTTCAGATAAATGTTCATCCTAATCTACCAATAGTTATAGTTGGTTCCATCAAATAGATGAGGCCTATTTGTAGAGTGTCCCTCATTGTGGAATGTGTTGATACTAGGGTTAGTGGCCATGGATCACTCTAAGGGTGTAAATCCAAATCAAGAGAACAAAGCTCTGATACCATTTGTAGAACCCTAGAGGGGGGTGAATAGAAAAATAAAATAATTTAAACACAAGAAGATATATTCTTCAATTAAAAAGAGAGAGTAAGAAAATCAAACATGCGATGTATCCTGGTATCCTCCCTAGAGGCAATCCAGTCCCGGAACTCTCTCCGGCTTAAATCCACTATTTAGTAAAATAGTACACACGAGTTTGGATCCGAAGAACTCGACAACTTCAACACGAGTTTGGATCCGAAGAACTCGCCAACTTCTTACACACGAGTTTCTTACGAAGGCTCGCCAACTTCAAAAGGAAAGAAAGAGAACTGTTGATCTTCTAACACTTGAAGATCGAAAAGTATAACTCTTGAATACTCTAGCACTTTAGGAAAGGATGACAATTAATAGCTTGTATAGAGAGTAATGGTGGAGCTCTTGGTTGTTGGAAAATTTATGGCTAAAGTGGATAAGCCTTCAAGAGAGAGAAGACATCCATTTATAAAGAAACCAAGAGTAGGTAGCATTTAATGCTCCTGGATATAGCCCAGACGGCATACTGTCGGTATGGACCGACATGCCGTCGGTATACCGTTCTGAACAGTAACGATCATAATTATATCCGTTGGGAAGCATTTAATGCTAGCAATTAATGGTGCTATTGTCCATTCAAAAATCAAATTAGATGAACCGGTATACCGTCGGTATGCCGTCGGTATACCGATGTTCGTCACAGAACATTTTGTGGCTAACAAAAATGGTATACCGTCGGTACGCCGTAGTATACCGTCGGTATGCCAATGTTTTGTCACAGAACGTTTTATGCCTCACAAAACGGTATACCATCGGTATGCCGTAGTATACCGTCGGTATTCCAATATTTTTCACAGAACATTTTTGTGGCAAGCAAAATGGTATACCGTCGGTATGTCGTAGTATACCGTCGGTATGCCGTTCTTTAAAACATTAATTTTTAACTGAAAAAATTAGAAAGCTTTTAGTTTTGTCATCCAACCTTAAGTGTTTACAGAAAGACCTAGACCTTGTACAGACACGAAATCTTGAAGTGTTGAGAGTCGTCTTTTAAGGATCATCGGTCTTTTTTTCAGTCTTCAAGGCTTTGATGACTTGTCTTGAATGGACAAACTTTATGTAGTAGAGCTTCTGAAATAATATCAATCAGAAAACAGAGAAAACTAGACTACGAAGATGCTGTTAATGTTATCAAAATAAACTGTGCCAACAGATACTGCATATATTCCTTTGAATCTAAGTTCTTAAGAGTAGAGATCATTTTGGGTACAAGCCGAAAGGGTCCTTCTGTCATACATGTGTAAATAGCCTGAAGCGACACGGTGTACTAGTCTTCGGACTACCACTAGCTGGGAACCGGCCCCTAAAGCTAACCCGAAGTGATCAATACTTTGTAGACTAAAGATTTATTAAAGGTCTACTTGCAACTATTATCTAGTTCTGGATCCAAGGTACTGAACCTAGTCCCTTAGGTTCCAGAATACATCAGCGTATCTAGGTGCTACATTTTAATTTATAAATATTTTATATTTTATTGTTACCTAATGATCTTGTAGCACATGTGAATAAATGTAATTTATACATCTTATACCGTATGCTACATTGTTCTCAGATTTTTTTTTTAAGTCTAATAAATATAATTGATTTTATATTGCACTAATTCTTCTTAAATCCTCGGTTATTAAAGAAGAGATTTGTTTTGGGTACAAGCCTACAAAGGGTCTGTCTGTCACCACGGCTACGGCCAAAGCGAAGCGGTACTTATGTGTTCCCCGGTAAAACTCCGTTAGCTGGAACAGTACCCCTACAGCTAATCCAAGATTGATCAACGCTTTATAAACTAAAGATTTATTGAGATCTAGTTGCAATTGTTATCTGATAAATTTTAGATTTTAGATTTGATGGATAATATTATTTAATAATTTTATTTTATAAAAGGTAACATATATTGATCTTCATAGGTTAATGTCTGTCATCTTTTGATATGTTCATTTTTTTGTCACACTATTCGATATTCAGACTTGATGATCTTGTGACTACTCATTGAATATTATGGTCTTATGATTTCGTCTTTAACTTGTGTAATATTCAATGATTTTGAGCTTTATATTGTTATCTTCTTATTCAAGTTACTTACTGTCTACAACAGTAACTCTTTGCAGGGAAGAAGTCATGCATATTGAATGTCTCTCTCTCTCAAAGCGTTTCTTCTCTTTAACCTTATGGTTATCTGATGGACACCGTACAACAGCTTTAAAAGGGAAGAAATGAACTTTGATTTTTTTATTAGTTTCCAACTTTTGAAAATATTCCTCTGATTTTTAAATTTTATCTATGCTATTATTTTTGGATATAACCACGTAAAGGTGGAGTAGTTAATTGTTTCAAGTCAATTATCCCCTTGACATGCCATATATCTATAATACACTTTTCTTTGGACATTTATCTAGTTAAGTTTATTTGTTCAAATGGATTTATTTATAATTTATGGATTCTTTTGTTGAAATTATTTTCGTGATTCGAATCGCCAGCTTTCAGTCTAAGGACTAAATGGACGCATTTGTACATTTATTAAGACAGTTTTTCGTAATAAATTCCACATTTTTGAAAAGTCTTTTTGATTTCTTTTTGATTTATTGAATCTGTCCGATACTCAAATGTTATTATTAAAGACAATTTTCAAAGTATTTTAATGCCTTGAAATATTTCTCTTATATATATATTGGAGATATATTTTGTTTGTTCATCTTTAAGCATTTATTCATTGAATATTTCTTTTATTTGCCTAAAGATGATATTTGTTTTAAGTTTGGGACTTTATATGCATTGATTAAAGGAAAAAAAGATGAATATCTTGGATATTCCTTAGATCTTATGATTATTTATTTTATCTATTATTGCATATAAATTACTTCGGAACTAGATACTCATATTTTAAGGGGGAGCAAAATTAATTGTTTCAATTCTTTTATGTCCTTAATATGTGTTATAGCTAGTTCATCATGGACATATATTCTTTTACCTAACATATCTTGTTAATTTGTTCATGATTTTTTTTGGGAGAATATATGATTACTATTATTATTTATTTATTTATTTTTAATTCTCTCATTTTATTCAAGTGTCTAAAAATTTATTTTGCCAAATATATTTAATTATCTTCATTGATAATTCTTTTGAGCTTAAATTAATTTTGGCATTTCTTATTGAGATTTTTTATCTCAAAGTTCATGATTATCTATATTTAGACTGGTCATACTTTGCGGGGGAGCATTCAAGTCGACTGAATTTCTCCTTCTCAACTATTTTGTCTTTATTACCTTCATGTTTATCTAATGGATATTCATATATCATGCTAAGGTAATTGAATTCAAATGCATGAACTTTGTTATAGATTTTAAATATAATCTAGTATATTTATTTTGATTTCTTTTCAATGATTGTACTCTTTATGGAATTGATTCACTAATTTGTATGGGCAAATTATGGATCATAATTTTTTTGTGATCATTGTTAAAATTCTCATTATATTCTTGATTTTTTTTGGTATATACTAGATCTGTGAATTTCTCATGAATTATTTATGACCAATGATGGATTTCTACTATATTGATATCTACTTTTTATTAAAATCCTTTATTGGTCTATTCCAAAACTACAATTATATTTATTCATCATATTGAGTTTTGAATGTCATTTTTGGATTTCTAGTTGGTAAACTATGTATTGCTTAATTTCAGTTTTCTTCGTTTACATTCAACAATCTATATTGTGTTTTCACATATTTTTCTATTTTATGCATTTTTTTCTGAACTTGTCATTACACTATTCTTCTAATCCTTAATCATGATTGTTTTTGCCTTCCTCCTTTACTTATGCTTGAGTTTATTTTATCTCTTATTACGGGGGAGCTTATTTTTGATCATGTCAAAGGGGGAGAAATAAGTTGTAACGCCTCAGTCCCAAAATACGTATAGGACAAGGATACGGTACATGCCAGCAACACTTCACCAATGGGCTAAATCTCAAAGTAAGCCCATTAATGAAATGCTTAAGCTGTAAATCATGATAACAACCCAGCAATACAATACAAGTCACAGGTCACAACTAATCTCATCCACACAGAAAATAAGACACGAGATATCAAGTCCAATAAAATGATACTAATGAGAAAGATCAGTCCAACATAAAATGGAAATAATAACTGTGCGGGTAAGACATCCCGAAACCATAGTATAAAGAAAAAAATAATCCACTACGTGTCCACTAAAAAGAAAGAAAATGAAATAGCAAGTCTATAAATAAAGGGACATGTCTCAAGTGAAGTCTTCGGCCGCTATCTCGTCCTCCTGCGAAGGTACATCACCCGTCTCGACTCCAGAACCGTATACCTCTGGGTAGTCCTCATCTCTAACTAAGTCTGGAGAGATCACCAGGTCCTCAGAGGACTAGCAAGACACATAATATACATACCTACTATACAGTAAACCTCATGCAAGAAATATAGGAATAACCAATCGAGGAAAGAATAACACGTAAAGAAACTCTATGGATGGTGACATGTCATGAGAATATAATATTAATCATGGCTAAAAACCGTAGCCCCGGGGAGGCACTAACAGTCCTATAATAGGTTCTCTATCGTAGCCCGGGGAGACACTAACAATATAGGTATAACCACGGCTAATAAAATGTTCTCTCCTAAGATACTAGGAAGCCAAGTCTATCTAGTCATGTCCAAGTCAAGTACAGGTCAAAAAGGTCAAAAAAATATGGCACAGGTACAGTAGTACTATCACTAGACATGAATAAGATAATAAAGACAGAAAAGTAATATGGAAAATGAGTAAAAACTAGTGCACGTAAAACTAGAATAACCATGACATAGAACAGGAGAAATATGGAACTAAGTAAGATATGAAAAATAGCAATATGGAAAAGCATGTAAGTACTGTAAAGTTTGGTAAGGTGTACTTGCCTGGTGTATACTCAACCACGTCAAAATAACCTGTCAGATCAAATGTCCGCGAAAGCTGAACTCCTGTAATTGTACCCGAATGCTGAAACAGACATTGACAACATTCTTGGAATAAGCAAAATAGCAAGGATAGGCTATCCATAAGTCCAATTTTGGACATAGGGGGTAAAAAGGTAATTTCGGGTCAAAACGGTGTCCGCCGTTGGACCCGCTTTGTACCGAAAAGTATGCCAGAGTCTATGGTCTCTTAAGTCGTGAAACTATGTCTACGAATTTGTTTTGATAAGATGAACCCAATAGTATGTCCAAAGTTGGATTCCGGCGGGCAGTGCACGAATTTGCTGGTTGAGTTGAATCGTGGGGCCCGCAAAACGACGATCCAGTCAACTGTCTCAGAATCGGGCCAAACTTGGCATATAAAACCAAAAAAATGATACGGTCCTGCTGGCATAAGTTTTGTCTCGATTTTAAGAGCGTGCAAAAAGTAATTAGAGAATTTTGAAAAAGGTCGATACTGCGAATTTTGACGGATACGCATCAAATTCGTTTCGTACACGCAACCAATTTGAATTCTGTCAAAGCCCATACGTCCACGAAGTCGATACACTCCTTTTGATACTTTTGGTTCATGACCACGTCGTCCGGTTTGACGGGACGCACGTCGTATCGGAGAGTTTTTAATTTTCTAAACTATTTTTACATATATTATTTCTCGATTTTGAAAACTGTTTTCTCTGCACATAATTAATGAAATTTGAAAATACAAAATAGGTTATGAAGTCCTATATGTTGTCTTCAAGATTGTTTAATTAGAATGCAAAAATATTAAACATGTTGCTTGGAAACTGGGCACAAACATGGGTATTTGGGATACCTAGAAACTATTTTCGAAACAGTTTTTCCCCAAAGTTTTGATCAATTTTCTAAAATGATTACTCGACTACTTTGAAAACTAATTAATGGAGAGTCGAGAGGGTCATGTGGGTTATGAATAGGAATTTATGGTTAGAAATTTCATTGAACTATCACGGAGAAAACTTACCGAGAAGTAGGCTTGCCCAACGCTGCTGCAACTGCCACTGTTGTCGCTTTTGGTGCTGTTACTGCTGCTGTTGCACGCTTCAGGCGGCTCCGACGTGTTGGGGCGGCATGCAGAGGTCGAAGAAGGTGGGATGAGGTCTTAGGGTGGCCGAGGAGACAGGCGTTTGGTTTCGATAAGTTCATTTTGGGAAGGATCGATCGATTATATATCGAATTTTCTTCCTAGTTTTAATCTGATTTTTAATCAGATTTAAACTCGATTTCTAGACTAGATTAGGTGTAATCTAGTAGAGAATAGGATCAGGATTTAAGCACAAAAGATTTGGAGAGATTTGATGAAGATTTGATTGGATTTTCTCCAAATCCCTCTACTGTCGGCTGTGCTATGGAGGGGGGGTCAGGATTAATGCAATACTGTTCCCGTTGGGAACAATATTTGTAATCTCTCTATACATATATCTTTATATAACTACATATATTTAAGTATATCTCTATATATGGATATATTTGCTACATATATAGGTATGATAAATATATGTACTCCATATTATATATACAAGCAAGACTTAGAGAATAACTTAAACAAAATAATTAACACACACACACACACACACACACACACACACACACACACACACACACACACACACAAATTATAATTACTCAAGTTTACAAATAAACTCTATTTATAATATTCCCATAAGATGCCTAATCTTTGGTTTGTATACCTAATTTTTGGTATACCTTTATGTATATAAAAATGCATAGCCCCGTGTTTACCGGTCCACGTAAAATCTACCAATGTTCTAAAAGTGTCCCATAAATATTAATATAATATCAACAATACTTATATTATATATACAGCAATTATTTACTTATAAAATAATAATAATTAATAGCCCACATACGTAATAAGAAATATATACAAAATATGGCTGCATGGACCCTTTTTGAATCATTCCCTGACTACATGGGCCTAGGCTTGGTTTGTGTCCATCCCGGGCTAGTTTGGTACAACTGGGTCTCCTAAGGGTCAATAATCTTAATAATAAATACTTAAATCATTTATAGGGGTCGAGTCACAACTTGGTCTGGTTTTCCTAGTTATAGCCCATATTTGGCTCGGTCTTCCCTACCATGGCTAAAATACTAGTCAAAGCACTTGACTATATTCTCCGTGCCACAATTTCTAGTCATCTTGTACTCCAAAACTTAACCATGGCTAAAGTCATCTATAATGATAACTAATTAATTAAAAATACTTTCAAAATTCCATAAATCCCTACTTAAGTCAAATAAATAATAATAATAAAATAATTCAAAAATTTAGGGGTGTTACATTCTATCCCCTTTAAAAGAATTTCGTCCTTGAAATTTAAATAAGTCACTATAGTAAAATAAATATATGTCAATGGTTCTAAAATGTCTACGGTGTGCTATGACTCTATGGTTTTTCCTAAGCAACATGTAACAAGTAAGCATAACTAATATTCTACTCTCTATCATTATCATAAAAGCCTTAAGTTGTTACCTTCACTTGCTCCTTCTGTTGTTGCACTGCCTTCAATCCTCATGGCAAAGGCCTGTCCTTGTCGTGGTGCTCCCGCTTGCTGTCTTGCCTGTACGAACTGTGTCGCCTGGTCGGGAAGTGGTCCTCGTGGATATCCTCATTGGACTGGTACTAGTGGTGCTAGTCTTTCAGTGCGCTTCTCTGGGCAAGTGTGGATATGGTGCTGATCGTAGCCGCAATGTAAATACAGCTTCAGTCTTCGTCGGCAATCCTTTTCGACATGTCCTCTCTTCCAGCAATAATGGCAGATGGGAAGTTCACTATTTGCATATGGGGTGACTCTTGGTTGTTGGTGTACGATGATACGTCTTTCAGGTCCTCCTGCCAATGCTTTTGTTGATGGTGTTGTTGGCTGTGGTCGCTTCTCGCTGGTTTCCTTTTGATGGACTCGCTCTGAACGTTGTGCTGCAGTAAGAATTCCGGAGTAAGTGGTAGGTGTTACAGTACCAATAAGCTCCTATAGTCTGTAGCTCAGTCCTTCGTAGAATTTTTCGGCCTTCTCTTCTTCAGTCTGGATCAATGTAGGTACGAAGCGGCTCAGTTGTAGAAACTCGACGTTGTATTCTTCCACTGTCATGCTTCCTTGTACGAGATGCTAGAATTGTCTTCGAAGCTCTGCTTTGAAAGTGGCAGGGATAAACATCTTTTGGAAGAGTTTGGAGAACTCCTCTCAAGTGACCTTATCATGTCCAAGTCTTTTCTCCTTCGTAAGCCACCAGTGGTGTGCATTGCCGGTCAACTGTATCCTGACGGCAATCATCCATTGATCTCTCGATAACTCGACTTCCTCTAATTGCTGCTCAATATTGGTGAGCCATTCATGAACTTCGGTAGGTTCCTCCTTCCTTGAGAACTCGTCTGGCTTCAGATGGCGAAATTTTGTGATGGTTCCCGTCGTCGTCTGAAAAACTGGTAGAATGGCTCTCTAGTGCTGACACGATGTGATCCTCGATGTGCTCCATCTGTCTCTGCTGGGCTTCCATCTGAATTTGTTGTTGCGCTTGCATTATCATGTCGATGGTCTGGAAAAGCTGTTGGGGATCCATCGTCTGTCCAAGTTGGAAAACATCGTCGGCGGCATCGGTGGCAGTGCTGGCATGGATGGGATGTCGTCTCTCCTGACCCTCGGTTGGTGCGAAGCCGCTGGATCATCTGGTTGGGTACAAGAACCTCCAACCGGTGGCGGGGTCGTGTCGACATGAGTCACTATAGCGCCTTGCGGGGTGACGGCAGGGTTCTTGTCACTAGCTTGCGGTTCTATTTTACTGCACTCAAACAAAACTTATAAGCTTAAAGGAAAAATGATATCAAGCAGGATGCATGTTAAGAAAATAATTTCGAAGTCGAAATATAGAGTTCAAGGACATGAAACAATATAAAGATGTGGATGAGATCCTAAGGGTCTTTCTATCCTATTCGCAGGCTCACGTCGGTACAGTAACGTAACCGAAGTGATTAACGTAGACCTGCATGGACTACCACAAAAATATGTAATGCCACAATCCTAAAATACGTATAGGACCAGGATACGGTACATGCCGACAATACTTCACCAATTGGCCAAATCTTAAAGTAAGCTCATTAGCGAAATACTTAAGCTGTAAATCATGATAACAACCCAGCAATACAATACAAGTCACAGGTCACAGCTAATATCATTCATACAGAAAGTAAGACAAGAGATATCAAGTCCAATAAAATGATACTAATGAGAAAGATCTGTCCAACATGAAATATAAATAATAACTGTGCGGGTAAGACATCTCAAAACCACAGTATAAAGAAACAAATAATCTACTACGTGTCCACTGAAAAGAAAAAAAATGAAATAGCAAGTCTATAAATAAAGAGACATGTCTCAAGAGAAGTCTTCGGCCGCTATCTCATCCTCATGCGAAGGTACATCACCCGCCTCGACTCCAGAACCGTATACCTCTGGGTAGTCCTTGTCTCTAACTAAGCCTGGAGAGATCACCAAGTCCTCAGAGGACTAGCAAGACACATAATATACATGCCTACTATACAGTAAACCTCATGCAAGAAATATAGGAATAACCATTCGAGGAAAGAATAACACGTAAAGAAACTCTATGGATGGTGACATGTTATAAGAATATAATATTAATCATGGCTAAAACCATAGCCCGAGGAGGCACTAACAGTCCTATAATAGGTTCTCTATCGTAGCCCGGGGAGGCACTAACAATAGAGGTATAGCCACGGCTAATAAAATGTTCTCTCCTAAGGTGCTAGGAAGTCAAGTCTATCTAGTCATGTCCAAGTCAAGTACAGGTCAAGAAAACATGGTATAGGTACAACAGTACTATCACTAGACATGAACAAGATAATAAAGACAGAAAAGTAATATAGAAAATGAGTAAAAACTACATACACGTAAAACTAGAATAACCATGACATGGAACAGGAGAATTATAGAACTAAGTAAGATATGAAAAATAACAATATAAAAAAGCATGTAAGTACTGTAAGTTTGGCAAGGTGTACTTGCCTGGTGTATACTCAACCACGTCTAAATAACCTGTCAGATCAAATGTCCGCGAAAGCTGAACTCCTACAACTGTGCCCGAATGCTGAAACAAATATTGCCAACATTCTCGAAATAAGCAAAATAGGAAGGATAGGCTACCCAAAAGTCCAATTCTGGACACAGGGGCAAAAAGATAATTTTGGGTCACAACGGTGTCAGCCGTTGGACCCGCTTTGTACCGAAAAGCGTGCCAGAGTCTACGGTTTCTAAAGTCGTCAAACTATATGTCTACGAATTCGTTTTGATGAAACGAACCCAACGATATTTCCAAAGTTGGATTTTGGCGGGCCGTGCACAAATTTGCCGGTTGAGTTGGATCGTGGGGCCTACAAAACGACGATCCAGTCAACTATCTTAGAATCGGACCAAAATTGGCATACAAGACCAGAAAAATAATACGGTCCTGCTGGCGTAAGTTTTATCTCGATTCGACGAACATGCACACAGTAATTAGAGAATTTCGAAAAAGGTTGATACCGTAAATTTTGACGGATACGTATCAAATTCGTTGCGTACACACAACCAATTTGAATTCCGTCAAAGCCCACACGTCCACGAAGTCGATATGCACCTTTCGATGCTTTTGGTTCATGACCACATCGCCCGGTTTGACGGAACGTACGTCGTATCGGAGAGTTTTCAATTTTCTTAACTGTTTTTACATAGATTATTTCTCGATTTTGAAAACTGTTTTCTCTGCACATAATTAATGAAATTTGAAAATACAAAATAGGTTATGAAGTTCTATATGTTGTCTTCAAGATTGTTTAATTAGAATATGAAAATATTAAACAGGTTGCATGGAAACTGGGCACAAACATGGGTATTTGGGATACCTAGAAACTATTTTCGAAACAATTTTTTCCCAAAGTTTTGATCGATTTTTTGAACCGATCACTCGACTACTTTGAAAACTAATTAATGGAGAGTCGAAAGGGTCATGTGGGTTATGAATAGGAATTTATAGTTAGAAATTTCATTGAACTATCATGGAGAAAACTTACCGTGAAGTAGGCTTGCCCAACGCTGCTACAACTGCCACTGCTGTCGCTTTTGCTGCTGTTACTGCTGCTGCCGCGTGCTTCAGGCGGCTCCGACGTGTTGGGGCGGCACGCAGAGGTGGTAGAAGTTAGGATGAGGTCTGGTCGAGGAGACAGGCGTTTGGTTTCGATAAGTTCGTTTTTGGAAGGATCGATCGATTATATATCAATTTTTCTTCCTAGCTTTAATATGATTTTTAATCTGATTTAAACTCGATTTCTAGACTAGATTAGGTGTAATCTAGTAGAGAATAGGATCAGGGTTTATGCACAAAAGATTTGTAGAGATTTGATGAAGATTTGATTTGATTTTCAAATCTCCAAATCCCTCTACTGTCGGCTGTGCTATGGAGGGGGGTCGGGTTTAATACAATAATGTTCCCATTGGGAACAATATTTGCAATCTCTCTATACATATATCTTTATATAACTTCATATATTTAAGTATATCTCTATATATGGATATATTTGCTATATATATAGGTATGATAAATATATATACTGTATATTATATATACACGTAAGACTTAGAGAATAACTTAAACAAAATAATTAACACACACACACACACACATAAATTCTAATTACTCAAGTTTACAAATAAACTCTATTTATAAATATTCCCATAAGATGCCTAATCTTTGGTTTGTATACCTAATTTTTGGTTTACGTTTATGTATATAAAAATGCATAGCCCCGTGTTTACTGGTCTACGTAAAATCCACCAATGTTCTAAAAGTGTCCCATAAATATTAATATAATATCAACAATACTTATATTATATATATAGCAATTATTTAATTATAAAATAACAATAATTATTAGCACACATACGTAATACGAAATATATACAAAATATGGCTGCATGGACCCTTTTTGAATTATTTTCTGACTACATGGGCCTGGGCTTGGTTTGTGTCTAGCCCGGGCTAGTTTGGTACAACCAGTTCTTCTAAGGGTCAATAATCTTAATAATAAATACTTAAATCATTTATAGGGTCGAGTCACAACTTGGCATGGTATTCCTAGTTATAGCCCACTTTTGGCTCGGACTTTTCTACCATGGCTAAAACACTAGTCAAAGCACTTGACTATACTCTCCGTGCCATAATTCCTAGTCATCTTGTACTCTAAAACTTAACCATGGCTAAAGTCATCTATAATTATAACTAATTAATTAAAAATACTTTCAAAATTCCATAAATCCCTACTTAAGTCAAATAAATAATAAAAAACAATTCAAAAATTAGGAGTGTTGCATAAGTTTAAGTTAGCACACAATATTCTAGTATTATGTGTTTATTAGTGATACATGCATCTATTGTATATATATTAAACTTAATCGATTTGCCATAATAAAA
This sequence comes from Iris pallida, assembly GCA_029216955.1. Classification (NCBI taxonomy): domain Eukaryota; kingdom Viridiplantae; phylum Streptophyta; class Magnoliopsida; order Asparagales; family Iridaceae; genus Iris; species Iris pallida. Next base: position 5,662 of record JANAVB010002264.1, on the reverse strand, counting down.
AAGGGGGAGATTGTTAGCGCAATGATTATATCATGTTTTTGAATATGGCTAATCAATTAAGTTTACCATAATGACATCACTAATATTCATGTAATCACTATCATGTTGCTACTTAAACTTAGCATTGTCCTAAATATTCTATATCACATTGCTATGCTTGTATCATATTGTTTTGTTCATCTGACATGTTCTTATAGACATGCAGTAAGCATAATCAAGCTTTGTCAAACCAGGACATATGTAATGGAGAATTTTGATAGGCCAAAGACAGCGTCATACAAGAAGATTTCTCTGAATCGCCAACGACCTATCCGGGGCCTCGCATCGGGGGTTCCGCTGCCCGGTCAGCGGATAGGGGTTGAGGGGGCAGCGCCCCCCGTGGGGTTCGGGGGCGAAGCCGTCGAAAGGTATTCAGATTTCCAGATCTGTTTATATTTGGACGACCGCCATCAACAAAAAAGGCATCTTCAAGTTTGCTCAAATATCAGAAGAAAGGCATCATCAAAGGGCTATTGGTTTTCCAATTTGATCAATATATTTTTCATATTTATTGAGTCTAGGAATACGATGTAAACTGTATCATATTGGCAAGTAGGCTATCTAAAAAACGTTTTCAAAATACCCTTTTATTTTGAAAACAAGCCCACTTACAAAAGCCTAAACTACTTCCTAACTGCTTGATCTTTTCAAAAAGCCCAAAAACCAATTTACAAAATCTCTAACAGAACTCCAACAGAATTCGGCCTGAGTTTGGCCCGAATTCAGCCAGAGTTCGGTTAGTACCCGTTGGATTTTGAACTTGGTCTTCCCGCAGTTACGGATCTTGCCGAAATTTTCTCATAGAGTTCTGCCTGAATTCTGTCCGAATTCTGTCAGAATTCTGCCTTTGGAAAAACTATAAATAGAGAAGGATTTCGATCATTTCAATACACCAATTCACTTTCATATATCTTCTCTATAAGCCTACTACTTCTTCTAAAGTGTTCTAAGCTTTATTTTTCAAATTCCAAGCCAGTTACAATCCTCTAGTCGATTTGCCAGTACGGTACGTACGATCTAGAAGCTTTAGAGTAATTGTAATCAGAGACTTGATTGAAGATAGATACTTCACAATTGAAGTTGGTCGAGTACTTAGGATCAAAGCTCGCGTTGTAGAAGTTGCAAGAACTTCGGATGAAAACTTGTGGTGATTTTCCATAGTGGATTCAACTTGAAGCTAGAGTTCTTCCGGCTGGATTAGTCCTCACAAGAGGGAGACCAATATACATTGTTATGTTTGCGTTTGCTTTCTGATCTCTACTTTTCATTTACTTGTGATATATTATCTGTGATCTTGCTACTAACATTTTTAATTAGCTAAATTTCGCTGCCTACTCTATTCACCCCCTAGAGTATTATGCTTTATAATTTGTTCCTACAAAGATAATGTGTGAGTGCACATCAGGTGCACTGATGTGCAGGTCAAAAAAGGGGGCAGGTCCTATTTGGACCTACAATAGGTTGTTTGGCCTGCACTAGTATGCAGGAATTTGACTTGGCCAAAGGCCTATGTGCAGGTGAGTTAGTAAGTATCAGTTAGTTTTGGTCAAGGGTGAGTGTCATGACTGATCTGTTTGAGTCTCTATAGTATTTAAAGATGAGTGTCCTAATGTATCATTGTATTTGGTTGTGTGTGTTCGAGTGTCGTAATGAGGTATCAGTTAGTGTCCTAGTGTTAGTAGTATGTTAGTGAGGAGAGGTAAGTAGGAGATAGGGAAGGTTGTTCCCTGCAACTAGGGATTTAGATGCAGGAGTTGGTGTCTTGGCCACTGCTGTAGTAGGCAAGGGAAATTGAACCCCATTGCAGCAGTTGACAGATATTCAGGAAAGAGGTAGGAACATGTGTAGCCTGTGTCAGTATGTGTGAATGCTTTGAGTTCATACTTTAGGTTCATGTTTTCAGTTGAGTATGGTAAATTAGTGTATCAGTGTCCCTGTGTGGTTCCAAGTGTGTCATTCTTAAGGAGTTAGATGCTTGAGTGAATCCTTATGAGCCACATCCCTGTATGAGGTAGGGACATGTGTAGCCTGTATCAGTGGTAGGGGCTTAGCCCCCTTGGGTTTTGGTTAGATTCAGTGAGTTAGTATCTTAGTGTATCAGTCCTAGTATAGTATTAAGTGTGGGTGTATGTGAGGTAAACATGGCAATTAGCCTCCCGTAGTGGTTAGATAGAGGGTATAACAGATGGGTCTGAGTAGGCTAAGGGGGATAGCTCATGAATAGGCAATATGTATAGTGAATTACCTATAGGCAAATAAGGAAATTACCTAGTGTAACTGAATACCTAGGAAATAGGCATTGTATTAGGGAATAGGGTAGTGATCTTGGTTGCAAGTTTTACCTAAAGAGGGATAGGTAAGAGCTTTACCTAGAATAGGTAATAAACTATAGGAATTTACCTAGATATAGGTAAAGGTAAAATACAAAGTATAGGTAAGGTATAGAAAGATAGAGTAGGTAATGACTTAAATTATGGTTAACCTAACCTAGATTGACTTGGGTTAACTAGGGTTGACCAAGGATGACCAATTTGACTGAAAGTCAACTGTAAGTCAAATTTGACCTAGATTGGACCTAGATTGCATATCACACACTAGAGAACCATGTTTAACTCTATTAAATACCATTTTACATATGTATCTCATATATAGGTCTTGTGACTCCACTTTGAGTCTTGATTCACATTCATTGTTCTAGACCGCAGACGAGTACATTCTTTGATAGTTTTTATTTCTTGATATGTCCTATGATGCATGTTTATATTAGTGTTCTATCTTGATTTCGACATGACGGACACATGGATTGGTATTGTATGGATTCCTTGACTTGAGATACGTAGTTTTATGTCTAATGATTTTTACTGGACTAATGAATTACTGGACTAATGTATCTATTCTGGATTATTGAGATACGTGTCGAGACCTAGATCCATGTGTACTTGTCAGGCAGGGAAATACCTAGGAGACGTGTGAACATACCCTTTCTACCCTATGGTCTTACTAGAATAATAGCGGCCATACACGAACGTGTATGGTTTGTCGAATATTATCCTCTAGCTGTTCACATGTCAACTTGGTATTTCAAAACACTGGTATTAGACACAGATATTCTGGACTTGGTTGTTGTATACCTTGCATGATAGGTTTTCTCCTTTATTACATATCTGTCTGCCTTTACTTTTTCACATGCTTTTCCCCATACACCTATTGCTCTATATTCACTTGTCTCTCCCATTTGTATATTGTCTCTATAAATTGTTCATCAAGTATTACATTAATATTTATATTTTTATAGTGCTTGTCAATTAATTAGAACTGCTATTTGAGTTGTACTTCGCTCCAATCCTGACTGAATAATATTTTTTAGATGGCTTAGACTGTTGTCCTACCTACTATGAGCAGGGGGTATACGAGGGATGCATACAGGAGTCTCAGGAGGATCCTGCTCAGTAGAGAGTGCCTTAGTAGTGTTCCAGAGTCCTTAGTATTTTGTTTGTATCGGATTGTTCCGAATGTGGCTTTGAGTTCTACTAGTACTATTCAGAATATGTATTTATTGTTATAGACTTATAAACTTATGTATGCAATGGATTTGCTATTATTTCATTTTAATCTTCCTTATCTTCTATTCCAACATCGTGCTCTATCTTTCTCTAGATTTTGTGATTGAGATTATATATTTTACATGTTATATTATTCCTCCATGCGGTGATGACAGGATATATCTTATATTATTAGATGTTAGTTGATATAGACGACTTATACAACGTTCTACCGCCGATACTGCGGCGTAGGCTGGACGTACCCACGTCCTCGTGCCCCTAAACAAGGTGCGGGTCATGACAGATTTTTGTGGTGGCCCATACAGGTCCAGGTCGCAACTAATGTAATTTCGTAGTGGAGCTTGACTTAGAGCGCTGCTACGAGCCTACTATTAGGATATAGGATTAGGCTATATTAAGAGTTACTCAATCACAGTTAGGAAACTTCCAAATCTTTTGATTTCAATCCTTTATTACAATTTCTTCGAAATCAATTGTCCTTCCTTGATAATATATCATCTTTGCCATATTGATTTCTTTTGTCGATCTATCTTCAGGATGCCGGAGACCAGATCGCAATGCACTGGAACTGTTGCAACGACGGAGAGGTCTGCTACTTCAGAACCTCCTCCTCCAGCTATGGGAGCTGCAGCTCTGGGGGTTGCTCCTACTATTCCTTCCGTCCATACGGGAGTATCAGCAGCACCTGGGGGTGGTCCTCCACCGATCTAGAGGATTGTCCACGTGCAGTTGGAGCCTCTTCCTCCACATCCACCATCGACTGACGCAGCACTGATGTTCGTATTGTTCTAGCAGATGATAGAGGCACAAAGAGCTCAGGCTTAGGCACAATAGCGACGAACTGATATATTGCGCCAGAGCATCGATAGTGCCCACCAGCTAGTACTTGTTGCAGTTGAAAGGGTGGCTTCTGCTCTGCCTTAGGGCGCTTTCGCCCAGGAGCAACAGCAGCAACATGCGAGGCCGGGTACCGTCAAAGATTTCAAGAAGATGTTCCCTCGAGAGTTCAAGGGGATGGAGGGGATCCTTTATGCCGATGACTGGCTAGAGGATATAGAGAGGAGTCTGTAGTTGGCTCAGATTCTGGAGGAGCTGCGGGTAGCAGGAGCTAGTCAGCTCTTCGATATCGCTTGAATTGGTATCATACAGACCCTTGACTGACTGTGACAGGTCTGATGTGGGATACCTTCAAGAGGCTATTCAAGGAGAAATTCTTTTCTGACATGGCTCTTAGTGTATTAGAGGGCCAGTTCCATGGCCTAGTACAGGAAAACTTGTCAGTGGATGACTATGCTGCTGAGTTCTTCCATCTGAGCCGGTTCGCCAAGGGTATGGTTCAGGATATAGGAGAGAAGGCCTGTAAGTTCAGGAGGGGCCTGAACAGCGAAATCAGATCTCGTACGTCTGGGCGTCATACGACGGTATTTGAGGATATCCAGATGGATGCCCAGATTACGGAGGAGGATTTGGGCCTCAGGCCCAAGAGAAACAGTGTCATCATGGGTGGTGCTAGCGGTAGTGCGGGACCGGCTAAGCATCCCCATGTTCAGAAGGAGTACTATCAGCGAGCTGAAGTTCTGGTTTAGTAGCAGAAGCAAGAAGACCATGCTTTTTTTTGCAACTATTGCAAGAAACCTGATCATTCGTGGGATGTCTGCAGAAATATACTGAAGGTGTGCTTGTTCTGCTGGTCAGCTGTGCACCAGATGAGGGATTGCCCCACTGCACCCCCATTTGGTGGAGCACAAGGCCAGAGAGATGGAGTTAGGCCACCTGTGGCAACGCATCATGCCCAGCACCACCAGAGGGAGATCCCCCAACTGGACAGGGCTTTTACGCTGACCGTAGAGGAGGCCGATGCTACAGGTAATGGGTTAGCATGTTTGTCTTTCTTGTTTCATCCTTTTTTATCTTGTTGCCTGTTTCAATAGTACCTCTTAGATTGTGTTTTGTGCTGTGATAGATAGTATAATGACCCAGATTAAGACCATGACATCACGACCAATAGGACTATGATTGAGTGTATTATTTAAATAAATTTTTGGACTATGATTGTCGGG
>JANAVB010002263.1:0-46607 GCA_029216955.1 Iris pallida | reverse complement strand
AGGTAGTGAGGACATGGTAGGGTAGGCCAATGGGGATATACAGAATAAGTCAGAGGTGTTATCAACGTGGAAGTTCTGTGGATTGGGTGATTTATTTGATGGACAGGAAACAACTCAGAGGTAATATGGACATGGTTTTTTTTTCCGTTAGAGAATTTTGTGGACCTATTGCCCTTTTATGCATATGGAAATGCGAGCAATAGATTCGAATGATATTTTGTGGACCTACTACTCTTTGGTACACCGATGGTGCGAGTAATAGATTAGGATAACTTTCATGGACCTATTACCCTTCTGCGCACTGGTGGTGCGGGTAATAGAATAGGATAACTTTCATGGACCTATTACCTTTCTGCGTACTGGTGGTACGTGTAATAGATTAGGATAACTTTTGTGGACCTATTACTCTTCTGCGCACTGGCGATGCGGGTAATAGATTAGGATAAGTTTTGTGGACCTATCACCCTTCTGCGCACTGGTGGTGCGGGTAATAGATTTGAAGGAGATTCCGGTAGGAAAAAGCATTTGGGGTAAAAGTTCAGAGGTATGATCATACATGACTTGCTGCCCAGGAGATGCGATATGAATCCACTCGGAGCGGTCAGAGAGTAAATTCAGCGATACCTGAGGGTACATAACTCAATAATCTGATTTGGGGTCAGAGTGTAAGTTCAGCGGTACCAGAGGGTACATAACTCAACAATCTGGAAGATTTGGGGTCAGAGTGTAAGTTCAGCGGTACTAGAGGGTACATAACTCACAATCTGAGAGATAGTTGGAAGATATTGTTTAGTCATAACTTTTCTTGAGGAACTTGCCGTTGTTGTTGTTGTTGGTATTAGGACGTTTGCTCTTATCCTCTCCATCCGAGATATGCAGCCCCAGTTGGCGAGCCTTCTTCAATTTTGCTTATGCGCTAGTGGCGCTGATGATGAAGGCCTTCCAGTCTTTAAATTGATCTTTGCCCATCCAGAGGCAGATTGTGGGGAGTAGCCTCTTTCGGCAGATCTCAATTAAAGAAGAGTCCGGGTTACCGGAGGGCAATTTCATCGCAGTTTGGCAAAACCGCTCAATGTAGTTCCTCGTTAGCTCTTTTTCTCCTTGGACAACGTCCATGAGGGTTGACTGTAACGCCCCAGAACCAGAATACTAGAGAGCGGGGGCGTACATAGCCAGCTATGTATATTGAAGTGCAACCCACCTCGCTATACGGTCACGGCTGTCTAGATATATGAGGGTTTAACTACAAGCCAACAGTCTCCTATGGTCATGAACAAGCCTATTGTCTCAATCTCAAGCAAACAATAATAGTTACAAGATGTCAGAGCACCAAATATATAATAGCAAGGTGTCCCATACATTACATATTAGATGATCATGAAGCTAGTCGTACAAAATGTCAAGACTAGCAAGAGTTCAGTCGTACATGATCAACCCTAGGATCTGTCAATCATGTTACAGCCCGTAGGCAGACAGTAAATAAAGATGTAATATGAGCTAACACGTGCTCGCCGGCTAAATGCCTCAAAAGAATAATTTTTACAATAAAGTAGGAGGACAAAAAGAAACCCACTCGTTGCCAGGGTTACGCCTGGTGGTCACCATCTGGCTGGAAGACAGGTGGATCCTCTGGTGCTGCTCCGATATCTGGCTACACAAAACCAGCTGGGTCAGACCCCAGAAAGAGCAAGTGCCACAAAGGAGGCTTCACTAATGAACTAAAACCAACATATCACAATAGAATATTAAAGATAATAAATAAAAAACTGATAATAATAGAGATAACAACAGTAAACTGAGTACGAGGAAACCATTCAAGTATCTAGGTCACAACACTTAAACCAAACAAGGATCGGGGTTGCAGCCCTTCACCTGAATAGAAACCCGTCTCAAATACTATTGGTACAGTAAAGACAATAAACGAAAAAAGGACACAGAACTGCTCCGGGAGCCAGGTTACAACCCTTAAACCAAACAAGGACCGGGGTTGTAACCCTTTGCCTGAACAGAACTGGACCCCCGATCTTTATTGCTAAGGCCAGTATAAATAATCATGGTATTAAGGTAAGGTAAAACATGACGAACATGGCATGTGGTTGCAATAAGACAATAAACGAAGAGAGGACACATAACTGCTCCGGGAGCCAGGCTACCCTTAAACCAAACAAGGACCGAAATTGTAACCCTTCGCCTGAACAGAACTGGACCCCCGATCGTTATTGTTAAGGCAAGCATCAATAATCATGTCATGTCACAATCTTGCACAGGATCAGGATAAGACTAAGCTGGAATAAACTCCATCCAATCAATCATGGCCAATCAAGAGTACGGCTTGATACTTTTAACTAACTAGGGTTATCACAGGCCTAGTTATTAGCAAGATGCAGTGAGATTATCCCAACAGCCACAAGTCCTGTAGACCATCCGGTTATCCGGGTCGAATGTCTGTTTATGAAGAATGCAACACGTGACTGTGTGCTGGAAATGTGCCCTACTCGTCGGTAGGCTACAAGTCTACTTAATGCGCCCAGATAACGGGATTGCCTGTAGCTGGGAATCTCTTCATGCCTACTGAATTATTCTAGTTTATTATCCTTAGTCAATTACTGTAGGTATCCCTGACCGTGGTACTCAGGGATCCCTATCCTAGACATGATGCAAGACAGTACTGGTTTATTTTGTATAAATAAAATCACCCACGGTGTCCAGGCCATTCAATTCTGTTATGACATGCTAGCCGTCGCAACAGCATTCGAGATATATATCATGTCAAATTTACTGTCAAGAGTACGCTGCGACGGGTCACCATTATGTCATAAAACATATTTAAAATTAACATTTAACCTGGTATAAGCGTATATGCAATAACTAAATATAAACAGGGTACAAGAGTTGTGGAGGAATCATGCGGCTCAGGGGAGACGGGGCATAACTTCCACATACGAACTCAAAATGAGATGCTCCAGAGATATTCAGAAAGACAAGACAAAGATCTAAAACTTTCATGTTTTAAGTTTTTCGAAATTTTGGCTAAAAAATAGCTAAATTTGGCAAAAACAGTCATTCTGTGCACTTTTTACGCCAAAAATTTAATTCTGCATAAAATACGCAAAAGGGGAGGGTTCCAGCATAAAATTTCACATTCTGGGTACCATCCAGCGTAAAATACGCAATTTTAGGGTTCCCTGCGTAAAATCTTACATTCTGGATGCTATCCAGCGTAAAATACGCAATTTCAGGGTTCCCAACGTAAAATCTTACATTCTGGATGCTATCTAGCGTAAAATACGCAATTTCAGGGTTCCCAGCGTAAAATCTTACATTCTGGACACTATCCAGCGTAAAATACGCAATTTCAGGGTTCCCAGCGTAAAATTTTACATTCTGGACACTATCCAGCGTAAAATACGCAATTTCAGGGTTCCCAGCGTAAAATCTCACTCAGCCGACATGAAAAATCCAGAAAACTTGTTTTGGCCATAAAAACTTCATTTTAACTCGAAATGAGGTGAATCAAAAACCAAATTCACACAAAATTTTGTGCTCTTGCTCGTGGAACTATTAGTTTTGGAAAATAACAAGTTTTAGTAGATCAAAACCAAGAAAAACTCTATTAACTTATGAAACCCCAAAGTTATAATGTAGATCTAGAAGAATATCCCATAAAAATCAAAAACTCCAAGTTCTAAAGAGGCTTATAATCATGTAAAGAAGAGAATGGAACAATAAAACTTGAAATCCATCATGAAGCAAGTTGCACTTGCCTAGGGCTCTTGGGTGTAGGTGGAGAGTAATGGTAAGGAAGAAGAAGAGTGAATGAGGAGAGAAAAAGAGTGTTGGGTTAATAAATAGAGATAGTGGTGGTAGGTAAGGGTTTTCCCCTTGGTTCATGATGAACCAATAAGCAACCCAAGCCGAACCAGCCAACCAAACAAGCCGAACCAAGCCAGGAGACATGCAATACGAGTCAGATACGTACACATATTCTAAAATACGTAATTACGAACTATGATCATCACATTGACATTGTCACATCTTGTCCCACCTCGTAGAACCTTTCTAGAAATATATGTTTAAAGCCGGCAAAGGAATGGATGCAGTTATCCGGTAAGTTGCGGTACCAATCGAATGCGACCCCCTCTAATGCCCCAATGAACAATCTCGTGAGGATAGCGTCGTCATGCGGCAGATGGTTTGTTGTGACTTCGAAGTAGGTCATGTACCGGCTTGTAGAGGTCTTCCTGTCATATAGATTGATATTGAATGGCTTGTATCGTGGAGGAAAGGGGACATCTCTCCATGCAGCGGGATACGGCTGTCGTATCCTGAGGTCTTGAGAGGTTTTTCGGGCATGAAACATTGCACGGAGCTCCTGGACCTCTCTTCTTGCCTCCCTAGCCTCTTCTGCAGCAGTGGAAGCCGATACTCCGGGTGGATTGTCACCCGGGGTTGGTGCGGTCGTGTTTGAGTCCGCATTGGCGGCGGGATCCAAGCTTGTTTGACCTGGTGTCCTTGCTTGTAGAGCCTGTAGGACCGCCTTGATCTTGTCCACCGACTTAACCAAGGTATGAAGTATGGCCTCGAGAGCGTCGAGGCACTGCCGATCACTGGGACTGTCTTGATCATTCTCAGTCATAAATGCCGTTCACATATGAGGAGAAGTGGAAGGAACTGTATAAGACGTGCCCTCCGAATCATAGCCTCGCATAGAGAAGTCGTCGGGGTATGTGGGAATATTCTCCTCTGGTTCAGACTCGGAGGAAGTGCCACCCCCTGTATAGGAGGTTGCCTCGTCTTGGCTCTTGTGGACGTTTTCAGGGACGTCAGAATCTGTTGTATCTGCTGGGGGGATTGTTTCCCCTGGTTCATCTTCTTGAAACATCGGATTATTATGGATGTTCCGAAGAGTGCTACCCCCAGCTTCAACTACCCCCAGGAATATAGATGACGAATCTCCAAGTATTGAAGATTTCGTTTTTGAACGGGTTCCTTGATAAACTCCTCCTGTGACGGCTGTAGACAACCGCTTAGATGAGAGTTTCTTGGCCGTGCTGGTTGAAATTGTCGGGCTGGAGGTATTTATTTTCTTCCCTCCTTTGTCGATAGGGACCTTCTGGGCAGAGTTACAGAAGACGACAGGAAGCGCCTCGTCTTCCGAGCTTTGTTGCAGGGCCGATCCTGGCTGTTGCAGTAGTTGGAAGACAGACTGCCAGTCCTCTTGTACTGCTATCTTGTTGCAGCAGCAGCTGACAATGACTTGAGTACAGTGATGTCCATGGAAAGACTCTTTGCACACCAGGTTTTCTTCTCTTTTCTTGCGCTTGTGAAGAATCACATCTCGCAAGTCAAGTATATCTCGATCAACCTTTACGCTCATTTTGTGGGCCCGAGAATCCCGAGCGCACGAGTGTGTTGGTATCATGTTTGCCCCTGATGCGGGGCTAGTAAAAGCACTTGCCCTCGATCATTGTTGGAAGACTCTTGGAAACCATCCTGTCCGTTTGCCGCCGGGGGCTGGACACAGGCGGTTCTGTATAACTTTCCGTCAGAGGCCCGCATAACAGTTAGCGGGACTCTCTGATGGTCAGAGGTTGGGACAGCTGACTGAGCTCGACGATCCCGCGCTGTCCTAGACTTCTTCGTTCTAGCACCCGAGGGCGCGTAGTAGGAAGAGTCCAAACTGTGCCGCATAGACTCTGGCACATTCTCATTGGAGCTTCTGATGTCAGGACCGTATGAGAGGTGGTCGAAGACTAAACCCGAGCTGCATAGAGCAGATGGCTAGGACTGGATGTCGTATAGGTTATCTCCCTGCGGCTAGGGTTGGTGGCCGCATAGGCATCTTACATGCGGCTGGAATTGGCGGCCACATGAGCCTTCTGCATACGGCTGAGATTGGTGGCCGCATGAGCCTTCTGCATGCGGCTGGGATTGGTGGCCGCATGAGCCTTCTGCATGCGGCTGGCACCCTTATGCGGCTTCTTCCTAGACCGCATAGAGTTCCCATTTGCTCCCGCAAGTCCAGCATCATAGTGTTTTCCTTTGCCGGACTTGGGGACAGCAGGGTCCTCTGCAGCCTGAAGTGGGGCTGCATGTGGGTCTTCTTTGCCATCTTGGACAGCAGAGAATACTTCTTTCAGAGCTTGGAGAGGCGCAACGGTTTTGGGCCTCCACTCCCTGCGGGCCTTTTTTGGGCTAGCTCGCTTCTGGATGGGGCTAGCACTCCCGTCGGAGAGCATCTCTTCAAACGCTTGCTGGTCGAAGCGAACAACCAGCATCTGTTGCATGGAGCCAAGTTTGGCTGTGTCCGATTGCATCACCAACTTTTCAGCAGTGGAGAAGTTAGTCCCTAGCAGAGTTGCCATCGTGTTTGCCATTGATTGTCGTAGAACAGAGCAGTTTTATAGGAGGACTGAACTTTAACTCACAATTACAAACTCGTTTGTACAAAGAGAGCCTAGGAACAAAACCTAGGAAAAGCAATCTAAGTACAATTGTTTTTTTTGATTCTAGGGGGTGACGGTAGAGGCTCGGGAAAGTGCTATCAACTCTGCCTTACTCCTTGGACGATCGGACTCAACCTAGGCTCCAGTAAAGAAATGCTCTCTCTCTGCCTGGGTGTGTGTTTATATCTCTGTGTGTCTCTGTGTGTGCAAGGAATAGCACCTTGCTATTTATAGGAATTCATGAGTAATGGGGTGTACAGCCTGGCTAATTTTGGGCCACATCCTTGTAACTGTGCCTCGAGAAGTGGGCAGCTGGAAATTGGTTAAGATTGATCATGATCTGTTTGTTGCACTAAATCTGAACTGTTAAGACTTGGTCAATTTCTGCCACACGTCTCAACTGATACACTGTGGCGAGCCGTATGAATGATGCATCCTGGCTGAGCCGCATGAAGGATTGTCCCATACCGATTCGCATGAAGGATGTACCCTGGCTGAGCCGCATGAAGGACTGTCCCATAGCCGACCCGCATAAAGAGTGTCTCATGACCGAGCCGCATGAAGGACGTCTCATGATCGAGCCGTATGAAGGATGTCTCATGACCGAGCCGCATAAAGGTTGTCTCATGACCGAGCCGTATGAGAGTGGCCTCATGACCGAGCCGCATGAGAGTGGTCTCATGACTAAGCCGCATGAGAGTGGTCTCATGACTGATCCGTATGAAGATCGCATAGGCGATCCGCATAAAGAATCTTCTTTGGAATTTGTGAACTGTGCTAGATATCATGATGATTTTCTCGTCTTTTTAGGAGTATGTCACGTCTTGTCTTTATGTCAGATCCATCATCTCTGTCAGAGCTGTCGCCTTTATGTTAGAGTAATTATGGCCAGCTGCTTAGGCTGATTTTGAACCGCCTAAGGTTCTCTGCTATTTGTGGGCCACATGAAGATTTCTGAGCCGTATGAAGCTTTCTGGATTTTTGAGCCGCATGGAGCTTCCTAGGTTTTGAGCCGCATAGAGAATCCCCTTCTTTCCTTGCGCTTGTGAAGGATCACATCTCGCAAGTCAAGGACATCTCGATCAACCTTTGCACTCGCTTTATGGGCCCGGAAATCCCGAGCACACGAATGCGTAGGTATCATGTTTGCTCCCTGATGCGGGGCTAGTAAAAGCACTTGCCCTCGATCAATGTTGGAAGACTCTTGAGAACCACCCTGTCCGTTTGTCGTCGGGGGCTGGACACGGGCGGTCCTATACAACTTTCCATCAGAGGCCCGCTTAACAGTTAGCGGGACTCTCTGATGGTCAGTAGTTGGGACAGCTGACTGAGTTCGACGAGCCCGCGCTGTCCTAGACTTCTTCGCTTTAGCACCCAAGGGTGCGTAGTAGGAAGAGTCCAAGTTGGAGAACCACCCTGTCCGTTTGCCGCTGGGGGCTGGACGCGGGCGGTCCTATACAACTTTCCATCAGAGGCCCGCTTAACAGTTAGCGGGACTCTCTGACGGTCGGTGGTTGGGATAGCTGACTGAGCTCGACGAGCCCGCGCTGTCCTAGACTTCTTCGACTTAGCACCCAAAGGTGCGTAGTAGAAAGAGTCCAAGTTGGAAGGAGGGAAGGGAAGTTGGTGCCCTTTTCAAAGGAGGCAAGGGGGCTCTATTTATAGAATGGAGTGAGCCATTTCTTCTTCCCTTTTCGATGTAGGACTAAAAGCAATATTTTTCATGCTTCTACAGTGCAATGAGATAGCTAATATGCAGTGAATGAATGAAGAGTGTAATGGTAATAAAGTGTACATACATACATATCAATACTAACCCAAAATCAGCTTTTGATATTCAAAGTTAACATGTAAACTAATATGAAATCAAATTCAGATTTTTCTATACAACTCAGTTTTGCATTAAAACCAAACATTCATTCTCAGGTATTTACTGCTTTCTCTCAAACCAAACCCACATCTACCAATCCATTTCTGAACCCAAATGAAATCACCAACATCATGTAGACATGGAAATATACATTCAGTTATTATCCTTAAAGTTTAATATGTAACCTACAAATTCATTTTAGATTCGAAACTTAATTTTATACATTAATTCGAAACAAAACCCATCCCCAGATTTTAAAATCCTGAAACCATCTCAGGTTTCTCAACCAGTTCACAAATCTCAGTTTTTGCATCTCATTTCAAATCAAAAACCTGTTTTCGAATGTAAGCAAGGGGTCTGCTGCAGTAGTCTGAGTGTCGAGTAAAGTGTATAGAGGATGTGCCAATTAGAGAAGAGTGTGTCAATGTAGTGCAGGCATGTAGTATTAGAGTGTCACAACCCATTGTGTTGTCGAGTATTAGACCGTGTCAGTAAAATATTTCGAAAACACCAAATCAAAATCCAACCCAAATAAAACCCAAAAACAGTTGTCATACAAGGTGTGCCTCATGTGTATAAGTCAGGAGAGGGTGTACTCGTGTCTAACAAGTGGACACGAGGTGTCCAACACCACATGAATACACAGTATCAAAACTGTACAGAATGCAGTATCGTGCAGCCATGTCGTGTCCGATTGGACACGACACAGAGCTCGAGACGTGTCAAGCCTGTAAATACACATTCGCCCAAGATAGGGCTACACGCTTGAGTGTCTGCAACGTATCCACGACACGCGTACACTCGATACGGACACCGTATCAGTACACGTTTTTTCGTATGAACCAGTGTAGGCAAAAATGCGTGCACGTGTCATAGCGTGTCCGATACGACACAAACAGGTCTGGGACTTGGGGGCTGACTTGTAAGTCGTGGCCCCCACGTCCATGCCAAGTGGCATGCGGCTACGTGGCCTGTGCTGCAAGAAAATACCCCCGAGCAGCAGGGCACGTGCACGGCTGCTTGTGCAACGTGTTCGTGTCCATTTTGGACACGAACACGCCACAAAAATTGACTCAGTCCACACTAAATCCAAAGCACATGCATAAGGCTACAAATTCAATCAAATACATTTCAAAATTATCAAAATAAATTCTATTGTGGCATTCTAACAAATACTTACAAGTAGAAAATGTAGCACCCAGTTTCTAAAATGAGGGTAATTTTGAAATTTTGTAATTATAATCATTTAATAATGATATTTAAACCATGTTATGATTTTTGGTGATTTTTAGTTAATTCAAAACTATTTAAAATTATGACTTATGATTTTGAAGATTGACTAGTGTAACCCAAGAGTTTGGCTAAGCCTAGAGACTAACCATGACCAAGGGAGCCTAGTCATATGATTAGGATGACTAATTACAACTTTTAGCCTAAGGGTATTTTGGTCATTTTGACAATTTTGTAAAATTGTAAATTGTATTAATTAAATTATGCTAAATGTTAGGTTGAGATTTGACCTAGAAATTTAGCCTAATCTAGATTAGCCTTGATTGATTAGGGTAACCTAGTAATGACAAGGTTAATAATATCTAGATATTCTAGGTAAGATATTTTTCTCTAAGGATATTTGTGAAAAAGGTAGCCTATGACAAGTTGAACCAATAGGAAGGCCTAGAATTGGCAGGACAACTCCTAGCCACTCATCTAGACCCAAAACCTAACCCTAAATCATCTAATGGCAGCCACAATTGGATTTTCCCCTTCCAATAAAATATCCTTAGTAAAAACCTTTGCCTCTTTTACAACTTCTTAGAACCCAAATAGTTCCTCCCTAAATTTCCTTCCCTAATATCCAAATCAAGCCCAAATTGGTTCTAATCAATTGCAACATCACCCTCTACCATAGTGAAAGCTAGTAGGGGCTTGCTAGCTAGGGTTTGAAGTACTTTGGTCAATTGGAGTTCAAGGAGAAACCTTATCATTACCCTTTTACATTGAGATTCAATCTCAATAGGTAAATCCCATGAAACCCTTCTAAAATCATGTTTTATTTCATAGATGCATGCATATAGGTATCCTAGCTGTAGGGATAGTTTGGTGCTAAGTAGTGTCCATTTCGTGTCCGTATCGGACACGTATCAGCCCAAATAAATAGGTGTTCGATAAAATGTTTGTTAGAAATAAATTGTGTTAATTTCAGAATCTAATTGAATAGAAAATTAGGTTATTATGTGTATTTCACTAAACAATTAGACTGAGCACGAATTTGAGTCGTGTCCGTGTCCAAAACGGACACGAACTCACTACACGAGCAGTCGCACACATGTCCTGCCCACGTGTCGTGCTCACTGCACAGACCTTGTGAACCCACCAAAATTGGTGTGGAGGTCGGGGCAGTGACTGACAATTCACTCCCAAAGTTTCACGACACTTCGTGTCGTGTCGGACACGAAAACACGATCGCACTAAAATTACACTGTACTGTGCACACGCGGGAAAACCGCACTAACACGCACTTCGTGTCGTGTCCTGTCACCATGAGGACACGATTCAGGGTGATGTGTGTGTAGCCCTAACCCCTTCTATGTGCGTGCATGAGCCCATGGGTATTCGTACCCTGTGTTGTGCGCAATCGTGCACGACACGGCTGCACGAGACAGTCTTCACTGACTGTTTCGAACTGAGTTCGAACCTTGTTTGGACACCTCGTGTCCCCTTGTTTGGACACGAGAATAACCCTTTATCACTTGTACACGTGTATAACCCCTCTGCGCACACTAATTGGTATTTAAACTTGGTTTTTGAAATCAATTTCGAGTTACAAATGACAGGTTTCATGAAACTCTGATACTCGTTTCACTGTTGGTTTTTTTTCCAGAATTTAAATGTGTTCTCAAAACTAATCTTCATGATTATTGAAATATTATTAATCTCCCCATATGTCTGAGTGATATATACTTGTTTGGGTTTGATGTTAACACGGGAGTGGGATTCCGAATTGCATTGGGGCTCTTAAATTGACTGTTACACTGAACCATAGACTTAAACCTGAGTTTGAAGTGAAAACTGGGACTTAGGCAAATGTGAAATTGAGTTTGGGTTTTTCCCTAGTGGTTTGGATGTGTAGATCCTTCTTGTTCAGACATTGCATTGTATCAACCCAATGATATATTGTATCAGTCACTTCCTATTAGTGTCAGTCTTGGTAGGTTGAATGAATAGGGATGTAATTAGATATATACATATAGACATATAGAAAGGTAGAAAGAAGGAAAGTGGCAGGGATAGCAGGTAAGGGGCAAACCAAGATGAAAGGTATGCAGGAATGGATGCATGAAATGAAGGTAAAATATCAATTAAATGTATAAAAACTGAAATGGGGATTTGAAGACTGAAACCTGTGACTGAGATATTGCATTCAATATTTCCAATTCAACAGGAAAGAAACATGGGATTGGTTTTGAGAAAACTTGAGAATGGTTGTTTGGTTTATAGGTTGGAAACTGAAATCATAATTCCTATGTTAACTAAACTGGGTATTGAGTTGAGTTCAATGTTCCAATTCGAAAATAGGGAAACATGGGTTGGTATGAGAAAACCTGAGACCCCTAGGTCCATTACACTAACCCATTCACTAATTTTAGATTTCTACTTGCCACACACACTGCCACACTAATCTAAACCCTCACATATACTTACACACAACTCACTGTCTCCTGCTTGCTACACACACACAGTCTCCTACTTGCCACACACACACACACACACTTTTACTACATACAACACTCACACATACACATGTACATCTCTCTCTCTCTCTCTCTCTCTCTCTCTCTATATATATATATATATATATATATATATATATATATATATATATATGTGTGCTTGGTATTATATGTGACCTATATGTATGATGAATACATATATGTAAATTAGATGTTTAACCTTTATCTAATGCAATAATGTTTACACACACACAACCTATATATATACCCTATATACATATATTGTTTATATATGTGAATGAAATATAAATGTGATACTAGACTAGATTACTTGTTTGTGTGTGCCTAGCTAGTTAGATGTGATGCTAGACTATGGTTTAGTTTTGTGTGTAGTGAAATAGTTGCCTAGGCTATGTGTTGTAAACCTAGAATTGACTTGTTGAGCCAAGATTAGACTAACTAAGACTAGTTGACCAAGATTTACTAAATCCTAACTAGTTTGACCTAATTTGACATGGCATGACCTTGTTTGACTTAGATTGACCTAGTACGACTTAGTTGGCTTGGTGTGAGTTAGTATGACCAAGTTGGACTCCTAGTTGACCAAAGTTGACTTAGAGTTGACTTTGGTCTAGATTGACGTAGAAATCATATAGATTTCATCTTACACTTCAATTATCTTATTTCTGAATACATCATAACCTGTTTTACTCTAAATAGGACTCTGTGACACCAGTTCGAACATTATTCATCTCAGTCTTTCAGGGTGACAGGCGAGTACATTCTCTGATAATATTTCTGTTTTATGATATCGTCTTTGTTTCTAGTATTTAGTGTAGATTTCCTTGTTCTCTTGACACATTGTCACACGGATTGGTATTTGTCTGGATCCCGTCATAAGATGTCATTCCTCTTATATATGGTATGCCTTATGCAAGTCTTCCTAGTTCCTTGTGCATTGTATAGACAGGATTCCTGCAAAGGCTAGCTACCTTCTCAGAGAATCACGTGTCATGACGTGTCATGACTGGATCCACTATATTAGTCAGGAATGTGAGTGTTAGCGTAGATATGTGATCAATACCCCACAGTATTAGCATTGTATCAAGCATTGTATCACCATTGTATCCTCACTGTATAGTGTTAATCATACACTCACGTATGATTAGCCAGGCCAAACATTGTATCAAGTTCTAAGTCGATCACATGTTAAAACTAGTGCTAAACTCACATAGATAGCGGTTCCAAATTTTCGTACATGTTATACACTGTTCTCTTGCCTTATCTTATTACAGTTTGATATACCCTGCCAGGATGCATGTACGCTCTACTTTACCTAGTATATTCTTTCTATCTACTGCTACATTTTCAATATTGTATAACTAGAACTGTTGTTTGAGATTTTGTATTCGTTCTTGTCCTGACTGGACCTGTTGAAAATATTACAGATGATGATGGTGACTGCCCTACCTTCTATGGGGCACATGAGGGTGACACTCAGGAGCCCGAGGAGCATCTAGCTCAGTAGCGGGTGCTTACTCTAGTCTAGTATTTTTAGTTTTCAGTTTGTATCGGATTGTTCCGATTGTTAGTTGAGACTTAGTTATATTTCAGGACTTATATTTATTGTGTTAAACATCTACTTTGTGTGGTGCGATAACTCTATTTATATTTTAGTTTCTTCCTTTTATCTGATTCCATATCGCGCTCTATCTTCTCTAGACTTGTGATTGAGATATAGAGTTGAGATGTTATATTATACCTCCGTGCGGAGATGATATGTTTATATCATATTGATGTTAGATGTTAGATGTTATAGACGAACTATACAACGTTCTACCGCCGACACTGCGGCGTAGGCTGGACGTACCCACGTTCTCGTGCCCTTCCTCAGGGTGCGGGTCGTGACACGTTTTTGTGGTGGCCCATGCAGGTCGATGTCGTAATTAGTGCGATCTCGTAATGGTGCTCGACTTAGAGTACTAATTACGAGCCTGCGACTAGGACATAGGATCTAGGATATGATAGGAGTTACTCAATCACTGTTAGGACTACTTGAGAGATTCCTTGGATGACCCTTGTGAATCTCATTATGAATATCTCGAAATTCGATTCCAACAGCTTCTGTTTATCTTTCTTGTTTGTTGATGAATTTGATTCTTGGTAATCAAGGTTAATTTGAAATATTCTACCAAGATGAATCTTATGGGTTAGGCCGACTTAGTTATGGAATCTAGAATCTTCTACAGTCACATTAGCAAGCATGGTAAGGACATACAGTCTGATTTAGGATATATTTCTCGGGTGTGGGAATTTAGGTTTTCGCGGCCAAGTATGTGGCAATGCGAAAATTTTAAATACCATGATTCTAGAGGTATGTACCTTAGTCGAGGACTCTGTGAATATCGTACCCTTGCTTACAAGTATGACGAAGATTCTGATTATCATGATTTTGGACAGACGCATATGATTATCAGATTTTATCTCAAGAAGGTTTATAAAATATCATTCTACCTTTTTAATTCAGTCTTTTTTTAAAAAATTGTTGTTTGTTCTTCTTCAATTAACTTAGGAGCAGGAGTAGTTTTAGTTGTTAGTATAATCCTTTGTGTAACTTCCTTTGATATAAATTTCTTCTAAAATATAATAAATTGATGATTTGTGTTAGGACTTTTTGACTTAGAATTGATAGTGTACTTCTGACCTTATAATGGTGACCATTGTAGCTATTTTCCAGTTTCATATAAGATGATACTGCCTAACAGCCCTGATTGATTCATTATTTTCCTTATCTTTCCAGTCTGGCACTCATGACCAGAGTCTGTCCAACTCAACTTGTTCCCTTGTACTACTTTTGCATCACAACTACCGGTTCAATTTAAGCCATTCGACCATTTCTACTTAAATTATGATTATCATATGTACATTACCTGACTTTTAATTTAGGAGCACAAGACTAGTTGTTTTCTCAAAACCGATTTCACATGCATGACCTAAACATAACACCCTACACCTATGACCTTCATGTCCCACTCGGATACACCATCTTGTGCTTCATTTGCTTCACACGACTTTCCTGACACAAGATCCCATATTGATTTACCCCACGGAGTCACTTTTATTTCCGACTCGAATCGGGGACACCTTTTCAACCTAAACCTGTCGAGCCAAATTTTGGACATGACCCATTTTAAGCCTACTATCCATATTTTATTTGTTGATCTTGTGTGCTGCTAGGAAGAGGCTTCGACCTTATTGTTGGGGGTTTGACCTAGAAGGAGTACGACCATCTTAATTTCGAGGACAAAATTCTTCTAAGGAGGGTAGACTTGTAGCACCCAGTTTCTAAAATGAGGGTAATTTTGAAATTTTATAATTATAATCATTTAATAATGATATTTAAACCATTTATGATTTTTGGTAATTTTTAGTTAATTCAAAACTATTTAAAACCATGACTTGTGATTTTGATGATTGACTAGTGTAACCTTAGAGTTTGGCTAAGCCTAGAGACTAACCATGACCAAGGGAGCCTAGTCATGTGATTAGGATGACTAATTACAACTTTTTAGCCTAAAGGTATTTGGTCATTTTGACAATTTTATGAAATTGTAAATTATATTAATTAAATATATGCTAATTGTTAGGTTGAGATTTGACCTAGAAACTTAGCCTAATCTAGATTAGCCTTGATTGATTAGGGTAACCTAGTAATGACAAGGTTAATAATATCTAGATATTTTAGGTAAGATATTTTTCTTTAAGGATATTTGTGAAAAAGGTAGCCTATGACAAGTTGAACCAATAGGAAGGCCTAGAATTGGGTGGACAACTCATAGCCACTCATCTAGACCTAAAACCTAACCCTAAATCATCTAATGGCAGCCACAATTGGATTTCCCCCTTCCAATAAAACATCCTTAGTAAAAACCTTTGCCTCTTTTACAACTTCTTAGAACCCTAATAGTTTCTCCCTAAATTTCCTTCCCTAATATCCAAATCAAGCCCAAATTGGTTCTAATCAATTGCAACATCACCCTCTACCATAGTGGAAGCTAGTAGGGGCTTGCTAGCTAGGGTTTGAAGTGCTTTGGTCAATTGGAGTTCAAGAAGAAACATTATCATTACCCTTTTTCATCGAGATTTAATCTCAATAGGTAAATCCCATGAAACCCTTCTAAAATCATGTTTTATTTTCATAGATGCATGCATATAGGTATATCCTAGCTATAGGGATGGTTTGGTACTAGGTAGTGTCCATTTCGTGTCCGTATCGGACACGTATCAGCCCAAATAAATAGGTGTTCGATGAAATATTTGTTAGAAATAAATTGTGTTAATTTCATAATCTAATTGAATAGAAAATTAGGTTATTATGTGTATATCACTAAACAATTAGACTGAGCACGAATTTGAGTCGCGTCCGTGTCCAAAACGGACACGAACTCACTGCACGAGCAGCCGCACACATGTCTTGCTGCCACACGTGTCGTGCTCACTGCACAGACCTTGTGAACCCACCAAAATTGGTGTGGAGGTCGGGGCAGTGACTGACAATTCACTCCCAAAGTTTCACGACACTTCGTGTCGTGTCGGACACGAAAACACGATCGCACTAAAATTACACTGTACTGTGCACGCGTGGGAAAACCGCACTAACACGTACTTCGTGTCGTGTCCTGTCACCACGAGGACACGATTCAGGGTGATGTGTGTGTAGCCCTATACCCCCTCTACGTGCGTGTATGAGCCCATGGGTGTTCGTACCCTGTGTTGTGCGCAATCGTGCACGACACGGCTGCATGAGACAGTCTTCACTGACTGTTTCGAACTGAGTTCGAACCTTGTTTGGACACCTCGTGTCCCCTTGTTTGGACACGAGAACAACCCTTTAACACTTGTACACGTGTATAACCCCTCTGCGCATATTAATTGGTATTTAAACTTGGTTTTCAAAATCAATTTCGAGTTGCAAATGACAGGTTTCATGAAACTCTGATACTCGTTTCACTGTTGGTTTTTTTTTCAGAATTTAAATGTGTTCTCAAAACTAATCTTCATGATTATTGCAATATTATTAGTCTCCCCATATGTCTGAGTGATTATATACTTGTTTGGGTTTGATGTTAACATGGGAGTGGGATTCCGAATTGCATTGGAGCTCTTAAATTGACTGTTACACTGAACCATAGACTTAAACCTGAGTTTGAAGTGAAAACTGGGACTTAGGCAAATGTGAAATTGAGTTTGGGTTTTTTCCTAGTGGTTTGGATTTGTAGATCCTTCTTGTTCAGACATTGCCTTGTATCAACCCAATGATATTGTATCAGTCACTTCCTATTAGTGTCAGTCTTGGTAGGTTGAATGAATAGGGATGTAATTAGATATATACATATAGACATATAGAAAGCTAAGAAGAAGGAAAGTGGCTGGGATAGCAGGTGAGGGGCAAACCAGGGTGAAAGGTATGCAGAATGGATGTATGAAATGCAGGTAAAATATCAATTGAATGTATATTAAAAACTGAAATGGGGATTTGAAGACTGAAACCTGTGACTGAGATATTGGATTCAATATTTCCAATTCAACAGGAAAGAAACATGGGATTGGTTTTGAGAAAACTTGAGAATGGTTGTTTGGTTTATAGGTTGGAAACTGAAATCATAATTCCTATGTTAACTAAACTGGGTATTGAGTTGAGTTCAATGTTCCAATTCGAAAACAGGGAAACATGGGTTGGTATGAGAAAATCTGAGACCCCTAGGTCCATTACACTAACCCATTCACTAATTTCAGATTTTTACTTGCCACACACACTGCCACACTAATCTAAACCCTCACATGTACTTACACACAACTCACTGTCGCCTACTTGCTACACACACACACTGTCACACACACTTTTACTACATACAACACTCACACATACACATGTACATCTCTATATCACTATATATAAATATAAATATATATATATATATATATGTGCTTGGTATTATAATGTGACCTATATGTATGATGAATGCATATATATAAACTAGAAGTTTAACCTTTATCTAATACAACAATGTTTACACACACAACCTATATATATATATATACCCTATATACATATATTGTTTATATATGTGAATGAAATATAAATGTGATACTAGACTAGATTACTTGTTTGTGTGTGCCTAGCTAGTTAGATGTGATGCTAGACTATGGTTTAGTTTTGTGTGTAGTAAAATAGTTGCCTAGGCTATGTGTTGTAAACCTAGAATTGACTTGTTGGGCCTAGATTAGACTAACTAAGACTAGTTGACCAAGATTTACTAAATCCTAACTAGTTTAACCTAATTTGACATGGCATGACCGTGTTTGACTTAGATTGACCTAGTACGACTTAGTTGGCTTGGTGTGAGTTAGTATGACCAAGTTGGACTCCTATTTGACCAAAGTTGACTTAGAGTTGACTTTGGTCTAGATTGACTTAGAAATTATATAGATTTCATCTTACACTTCAATTACCTTATTTCTGAATACATCATAACCTGTTTTACTCTAAATAGGACTCTGTGACACCAGTTCGGACATTATTCATCTCAGTCATTCAGGGTGACAGGCGAGTACATTCTCTGATAATATTTTTGTTTTATGATGTCGTCTTTGTTTCTAGTATTTAGTGTAGATTTCCTTGTTCTCTTGACACATTGTTCACATGGATTGGTATTTGTCTGGATCCCGTCATAAGATATTATTCCTCTTATATATGGTATGCCTTGTGCAAGTTTTCCTAGTTCCTTGTGCATTGTATAGACAGGATTCCTGCGAAGGCTAACTACCTTCTCAGAGAATCACGTGTCATGACGTGTCATGACTGGATCCACTATATTAGTCAGGGATGGGGGTGTTAGCGTAGATATGTGATCAATACCCCACAGTATCAGTATTGTATCAAGCATTGTATCACCATTGTATCCTCACTGTATAGTGTTAATCATACACTCACGTATGATTAGCCAGGCCAAACATTGTATCAAGTTCTAAGCCGATCACATGTTGAAACTAGTGCTAAACTCACATAGATAGCGGTTCCAGATTTTCGTACATGTTATACACTGTTCTCTTGCCTTATCTCATTACAGTTTTGATATACCCTGCCAGGATGCATGTACGCTCTACTTTACCTAGTATATTCTTTCTATCTATTGCTACATTTTCAATATTGTATAACTAGAACTGTTGTTTGAGATTTTGCACTCGTTCCTGTCCTGACTGGACCTGTTGAAAATATTACAGATGATAATGGTGACTTGGTGACTGCCTTACCTTCTATGGGGCACATGAGGGTGACACTCAGGAGCCCGAGGAGCAACTAGCTCAGTAGAGGGTGCTTACTCTAGTCTAGTATTTTTAGTTTTCAGTTTGTATCGGATTGTTCCGATTGTTAGTTGAGACTTAGTTATATTTCAGGATTTGTATTTATTTGTGTTAAACATCTACTTTGTGGGGTGCGATAACTCTATTTATATTTTAGTTTCTTCCTTTTATCTGATTCCATATCGCGCTCTATCTTCCCTAGACTTGTGATTGAGATATAGAGTTGAGATGTTATATTATACCTCCGTGCGGAGATGATATGTTTATATCATATTGATGTTAGATGTTAGATGTTATAGACGAACTATACAGCGTTCTACCACCGATACTGCGGCGTTGGCTGGACGTACCCACGTTCTCGTGCCCTTCCTCAGGGTGCGGGTCGTGACAGAAAATGGTACGTGTCCGATACGGACACAAAACCAATACAAAACTTCACTAAACACACACCACAGCTAGGGGACACCTAGATCTAGGCTATCATGCAAAGAAATCATGTTTAAATGATAGTTTAAGGTGTTTACCTATAGAGTATCAATCACAAGGAAAAAGCCCCAAATAGGAAGATTCCTCTTGCAAGCCAAAAGCTCCAAATTGTACCAAATATGAGATTTCTCTCCACGAACAGTAAATAGAGTGGGATTAGGTTCTAATGCAAGAGACTATAGTCAAAAATGAATTAAAATGAAAGAGTTATGAATTGAGGAAGAAGGACCAATACCTCTTTCTTTCCAAAAGTTGTTTTGATGCAAAAGAGGCAAGAACTAGGGAGAGAGATTAAATAGGGGAGATTCCCTATGTGGCCGGCCATGTAAGGAAGAGATTAGGGTTAGGGTTGTGGCTAATGGGCTTGGGCTAAGTTTCAATGCTAAAAGAATCAATCCATAAGTCAAAAGTCCATGAACCTAAATCACTTATTCTCTATATGAAACTTGATTCAAATAAGTCAATTTGAGTCGACTTAAGTTAGACTAGGGTCCTACCATGCTAATCAAGTCACCATAGCTAAAGTCAACATCTAGGTTAGTCTCCATAGTCTCAACTAGCAAAGGTCAAAAATAACAATCATCATTCAAACAATTTACAAATAATTTCCATGAAACCAAAATGACCAAAATATCCCTAGGCCAAAAATGATAAATAAAACATCCTAATCACACGGTTAGGCTCTAGGTCAAGTAGTCTCTAGAGTTTCACTAGCAGCACATCAAAATCACAAGTCATGACTTAAAACAGTTTTAAATTGATTAAAAATCACCAAAATTTATAATATGATATAAATATCAATAAATAAATGATTATAATTACAAAATTTTAAAATTATCCTCATTTGGAAAACTGGGTGTTACATCGTGCGGGGAACGAGCACGGACGAGATGGCACAAAACTAGCCCACGGTGCGCGGGGAACGGGTGCACAGCACGCGGGCGCGAGGCGCGAGCACGTGGGGCGCACAGACAAAACTGCCCACGACGCACGAAAGCCTAGCATGCGGGCGCGCATCGTATGGGCGTGTGGGCGCGTGGCACGGGCCCACGGCAAGCGGAAGCACGACGTGCAGGCACGAAACGTGCAGCATATGGATGCACGGCACGCGGGATGCAGATGCATGATGCACGGGCGCGCAGCAAACGAATCGCGTAGGGGCACGACGCACGAAACGTGTAGCGCACGGATGCACGATGCGTGGGGCGCAGATACACGACGCGTGAGCGCGTGGCAAATGAATCGTGCAGGCACGCGGGGCATAGATGCACGGCGCACGGGCACATGTCAAATAAATTGTGCAGGCACGCTACGCACGAAATGCGCAGCACGCCGATGCACGGCACATGGGGCACGGATGCATGGCGTACGGGCGCGCGGCAAATGAATCGCACAGGCACGCTACGTGCGAAACGTGTTGTGTGCTGATGCACGGCGCGGGTGGCATGGATGCACGGCGCACGGGCGCACGACGCACGTAGAAGGGTCATCGTTCCTGGCAGCAAGCTTTTGGCCACGGAGTTCTTAAAACTTCCAATGTCCTTAACTTGAGCTATAGGAGTCAAAATCAAGCAAAATAAAAGCCAAAATTGAATGAAATTAAATTCTCTACAACATGGAACAACTAATTTTCGAAAACAACCAAGTTTGATAGATCAAAACCACAAAAATCCATAAAATCCTAGTTTTAGAAACTTAGATGTACACAAAACTAGCCTTTAAAATCAAAAACTCTAAGAACTAAACTTGTAGAGAATAAAGAGATAAACAATCTAGACTAATAATATAAAAAAATAAGAAATGAAAATTGCAAGTGGTCTCTCATTTGTGCAAGATGTACTTGCCTAAAAAGTTGTTGAGAGAAATGAATGAAAGAGTGAATAAGGAGAGAGAGTGAAGAAGAGATTATTTATAGTGGGTGAGGGTTGGCTCCACTAAACCGTAATCCCTAACATGACCTAGCCATATGACTAATGATATGTTAAATGCTACATGATACAACTAATCAAATAAATTAATTAAATAAAACCCTAACCACAACACGGTCCAAAAATCCTGTCATTGAAGCAGTGAACCACGCCTACAACCAAACAAGGGTTGGCACACTAATCCATGAGGAGATACTGTTCCATGTCATGGTCAGGTGCAAATATTGGTTATATGCAATCAAGATACAGGTGCCAGATATCATATACAGGAAAAAACAAAATTTTACGTATTTCGGGAACGGGGAGTGACATATCTACCCTCATTAAAAAAAATTTGTCCTCGTAATTTCGATAAGGCTTGTCGAGCACGCTCTCTGATCACGAAATACACTCAGGACATATAGCTAGCACAATTACCAAGCAACACATGACACATGGACAGATTACGAAAGAAACAACAAATAAGTAAAAGTACAAGCAATAATCATACCCTATAAGGAAAGTGATCGGAGGCATATGAAAAAATATACCTCCCGAGTCAGCTGGATAAGGATTCGTCCTCGCGGTCCTACGCTGACTCCCAAATTGGACAAGGGTCAACGCTTGAGATAAGTCAGTACTAATGACTTAATTAAAAAAGAGACTCTGCCCAGGACGTACCCTCGTAATCAAGACACATGATTAATATCACATATCACGTGATACGGGAGCAGATGAGTAAGATGAGAAAGTTGTCACTCTCCGAATATAGAACTCAAGAAAAATATAACAATGAGTACTCAAAATATACCTACAATCTGACCGCCTTCAGCCAACCTCTGCTCAAATACTCCAAATTCTACCTGCATCTGCCCATACTGGACTCCCTATTGCTGCCTTCCCTGGCCATGCTGCTGTGCCTCTGCTGTCCTGTCTGATGCTACACTTATCAGTATATCTGAGCCTGTGTCAGTAATGGACGTTGGGCTAATGGCCTTACTGCTAGTACTGGCCCTTGGTACAGTGCCACCTCCGGAGCTGGCAACGTCGAAAACTGTTGACCTAGCCCTCCTGGCCTCTGTATCTGTGGGCAAGTAGCGATATGGTGGTTTGAACTCCCATACTTCAAGCATAGCCCATTTGCTAATCGACACACTTTCTGAGTGTGCCTTCCTTTACCATAATAATTGTAACCTACTAGTGCCTCCTGACGTTGTAGTCGCCTCGGCTGCTGCTGCCGAACTGGTGCTGTTATCTCTTATACCGCCGACCTCCACGGTGCTCTTGACTCATGGATACGAACTCCAGGTATTGGTGCCGATGTTCGCTGTATTGCTCTTCTGCCCCCACTTTGGGAATGAAACCTCTTCTGGCCCCCAATCCTAGTCGCCAACCTTTGTTGTGTAAGCTCGTACCTTAGAGCTTCCGTTAAAACAACATAAAAAATCTGATAGTCGTGCCCTTCTACCAGTTGTAGAATCTCAAGATAAAGTCCCTGCTAGAACCTAATAGACATTTTCTACTCCAAAGCCACCATCGCGGGTGCAAACCGACTCAGTCTATAGAATTCTGCTGTATACCCGTCCACCATCTTACCAGCTTTCTTAAGACTGATAAACCTCTACTGTAGCTCATGCCGTGCTACCACGCCAAACTACTTGGCCCTGAACCTGGTACTGAAGCTATCCCAAGGAACATGACGCTCCATTCCAACCTTTTCTGATGCCCACCAGTCGCGGGCGAGATCCTGAAGTAACAGCCTGACCTGGTCAACCTTCTATTCTGTTGGAACCTTTGTTGCTACCAAAATGGTCTCAATATCTTGAAGTCAAGCATCCGCCGTAATGGCATCCTCCATGCCATCAAAGTACCTTGGGTTAAGTCAACAAAACCTCCCCGACGCTCCCGAGTCAGTCCTGATGCTCCTCTCAAGAGCTAACTGTAACCCCTGATTCAGTAATATATTCTCTTCTTGCTGCTGAGTCTGCTGTTGCTGTTGGAATGCCACCTGACGTTGTTGGGTGGCCAAAAATCCCCTGTTAACCTCTAGGAGTGCTGCAACATCGAGCACTACCATCGCTGCCAACATCGCTGGTGGTACAGGAGTCTCTGGTACCTGCTGCTCCACTGGTTCTGACAATACTTCCACTCAAATCTGCGTAGGAGAAGGTACTCCTTCATGTTGCTGTCCTGTCGAGCCATGCTCTGCCGGACGTTCCTCTACGTTGGCCTTGCCAGCTACTGAGAAAGAAGCACCCCTATAGGGAAAGATATAGGATATCAATTGACAGGACGAGAAAGATTCGAGGATGCATTTCCAGTTATCAATCAAGGTGAGGAAAGGAAAGACAAAACAAGAGATTAAGGGGAACAGATTTGATTGAGATTCCTATAATAATAACACCCCACAAGTTTGAGAAACAGACCTGCATGGGCTACTAATAAAACCTTGTCACGCTCCAGTACCGAAATACGGAGACGGCCTAGGCCAGCTACCCCGTATGAGGTATAAAGACGTCATACGACGATTGTGGCTGTCAAGAGACTAGGGGTGGATGCTACAATCAAGTCTCATATGGTCTCATAGAGCATATATATCTTAATCAATCAAAGCAAGAAGTAGTAAATAATGATCATATAAGACAAACCAGTAAGGCGTCCCCGACGCTTCATCAAAATGATTCATGAGACTAGCTACACAAAATGATGAGCTAGTACCGAGAGTCAATAGTACATAACCATAGTAAGCTGCTGTCTGATTTAATTACAATTATGTAAATGAAAGCTAATGTCCAGAACAGCCGGCTAACAGGTGCCGGTGTCTAAATACCAAGTACAAAATAAAAGATATCAGAGCGGTGAAGAGAAAACCCACTCATGGTCCCTGGTGCCCAAGCTCCTGGTGTGCGCCATTGTTCGGGTGGAATGTTGGATCCTCAGGCTCTGCTACGAAATCTGGTCAAACAAAACCAGCAGGGTCAGGCCCCAAATAGTAAGTACCAAAATGGAGCACATAATGAATAAGACAACCCAAGGAGTAAATTAAGACCTGGTTCATGAGTTATATGCTTATATCATATCATCAATACATTACGACACCCTTAAAACCAAAGAAAGACAAACGATGCCAATATCGTGTCGAGATAAGATACATGGTCAGGTTAAGGGCTTCTGGTCGTAACTTCGGTCCATAGCCTATCGTAGAACAATAGCCCAACCCAACAACCAAACAAGGACGTGGATTGGACCACGCACCACGATAGTCCATGTTCCTCAGTTACTAACATAAGAAATATATCACAAGCAAGTCGGTTTATAAGCGGCCATTCAATCCTACGGCTTTCTATAATTTGTCCGGGTTATCCCAGTAATGTATATAATATAGGAATCCTTGTAGAAGCCTAAAAAGTATCCTCAGCACCCTGCGCTACTCATAGGAAGCGCCAACATTCAGATCAGCAATTGGAACCAACTATCAGATGGCGCCAGACATCAGATGATGCCAATCATCAAGTAGCGCTGTCTGCCACGTGGCCACCTTCTCGAGAAGCTAAACAGTTATCATCATGACTGACAGCACGTCAGTCGAGAAAAATTTGTTCAAATTCCGAGCGTGTGGCGCTCGAGAAGATTTTGTCAGACGTGTCAGATCCACTATAATGACCATCAGTTGTCCTGCGCCATCTGTAGTTGGCGCAGGATGATCATTAGTATCATATTAATTAGTGGAGTACCACTCGACAAGTAGCGCCTGGCGCCACTCAGCAGTTGGTACTACCTGATCAAATCATCCTGAAGCAGTTAGATTACGTGGCACACATGCCACTAATCTCGAAGAACATGAATGTGACACTGGCCATGACCAAGCGCATATCAATCACAGCATGCCACACGATCAAGCAGTTAAACTAACCGTTTACGCCAAGGGATGAATGGCGTGCCACTTGCAGTGTGCACCAATCAGAATAACTGGTTGGCACTTATTTTAGAACTCTATAAATAGAGTTTCAAATAACTTATAAATCATCACTAATGATCATAATCTTTTGAGCACTTGCTGCAGCACTCTCCAAAGGCTTTGTTCTTTGACATCACATCATCCAAGGGATAAAGTGATCGTCTTTTGATCAGATTTCTATAGTTGTACTTCTCCAGAAATTAATTGTACTCTTGTACTTTCTTTTTTCTTGTTTGTAAAGGAACACTTTTTGTTCTTGCAAACAAAATGGCGACTCTGCTGGAGATGACTTTCTCCTCTGACGAGAAAGTGATAACTCAATGCGATGTTGCGTCGGTTGGCACGACGTAGAAGACATTGGTCGTGAAAGTGGACCAAACTGCCTATGAAGCTATGATTGGCACAGGGGGTGCCAAGCACACTACTGTTGCTGCCAAGAACAAGGCGTGCACTGTCTGGACTACGAAGTCCTTCAGTGCACCAATTACTGTTGCTGTACCAGTTATGTAGAAAAGCTCTGAAGCCACTTCTTCTTCCTCGCCGATTCTGAAATTAATGGAGAGTGCTTCTATTACTACCTAGGCGCCAACCAAAGGACAGCGCCGCTAGGCCACTTCTTCTTTCTTACCAATTCTGAAATTCGCAGAGGGTGTGCCAGTCAATGCTCAGGCGCCAACCAAAAGACAGTGCCACCAGGCCACTTCTTCTTCCTCGCTAATTCTAAAATTGGCAGAGGGTGCGCCAGTCAATGCTCAGGCGCTTGTAGAAGCATGGAATTTCTGGCGCATCTACTATGCGCCCTAAAACAAACATGCACCGAGAGCTCAATACATCAGAAAATAGCAAGGGTCAACACAAAAAAGCGGCTCTTGACTAAAGACTGTTTTTTTTTTACATAAAAGACCCTTTACAGAAAGTGAAAGAAAGCCTAAAAATAGTAAGGCGCATTGAAAAAGCTACTGCACAGACGCATCAGCTAGGTGCATCAAGACAGCAGCTACACAGGTGCATCACTCCAGCGTCTCAATCAGGCGCGTCATCTCAGCGTCTCATTCAGGCGCATCACGTTGATGTCTCAGTATAGGCCCTTCACTTCGTCTCGACCAAGTGCCTCGGCTAAATGAAGCAGTCCTTTGAACATAATGCGAGCGGGCGATCAACCCCACTCTAGCAGGAGGAAGAGCTCTCCAAAGCCCAAGGAAGATGGGAGCACCACAATTTCGATATGGGGCTCTTCCAGCCTAACAAAGACGGGACACGAATGTCCCGATCTTTGGATGCAACAGGCACCTTCGGCCTGCGTCGGGACCCCACGATCCCGACTTTTGGATGTAACAGTCACCTTCATGAGTGCGTATGAAGACAACTCGACACATCTTCACCTTCGGGAGCATCTCGTCGACAGAACGTACTCAGGCAAAGAGGCACATCTCTACACTGAGCAAATAGAAGAAAATAGGGAACAAAACCCTCTCCTTGCTGCTATTTATAGCTTGGACAAATCAGACCCATGCACCAAGTGGCAGGCTCTCCGAAGTCCGTGCAACGAATGTACATTTATGGAATGAAT
Organism: Iris pallida; assembly: GCA_029216955.1. Lineage (NCBI taxonomy): Eukaryota > Viridiplantae > Streptophyta > Magnoliopsida > Asparagales > Iridaceae > Iris > Iris pallida. The sequence goes on along the minus strand of JANAVB010002263.1, from coordinate 19,274 downwards.
CTATCTTTTTTTTGAAATCAGCCCAGTCAATATGCACAATCAAAACATTGGGAACTCAACAGTCGGGCCTAGGTGGATGCGCCATGTGGCTAATCCCTGCGCCTTCTTCTGATGCGCCCAAAACAAAGATCGAGCCCATGCGCTCACAATCTGAGCATTTAATGCTGAGTGACAGGCTGGACAGAACCCTATGAGCCTGTCACATCGAGCATTTAATGCCGCGTGACAGAGGCGACAATACGTCCCCCGAAGAGTCTCCAACCCTTAGTAGAAGACGAGGGATCGATGACATCAGCACATCACTTCGTTTATTCGGTCGAGCTGCCTTGCCACGTGGCCAACCAAAGCGCATGCGCCACCACAGCCATGCGCCCAAATCTTTGCGTGCACCCTAAAGCCATGCGCTTGGACTCGCTCTTGATCCCTAAAGACAACATCTAAAGTCCTCTCCATGTGCCCAATCCTAGGCGCATCCTGTCAGATCACTCTCCACCAAATCTGAGATCTTTGAGCCATGGACATACGCCACGTGTCCTTTGACTCAGTTCAGTCCACGAAGGGGTGCTAACCACCCAAGATCTCAGCAACCGAAGAATCCTCTCAGCTGTCACGTGTCGGCTCTTCCGTAGCCCATAGGCGCAACAGAAAGGATTAAATCCCCAAATCAAGGCGCATCGTCCATGCGCCTCCCTCAGCTCTAGCCACGTGGCTTTCCCACGCACAGGCGCATCCTATATATGCGCACATGAGTAGCCCCAGCCGGCTGCTATAAAAAGAAAAAAAAAGAAGACAAGGGACAAGAACGCTCCGACATCCAGAGCAATCCAGTCCTTCAGAGAATCTAAAATCGTCGTCAGATCGTCAACGTAGTCAACGCATTACCACTCGCTCATTCGACACAGTACCCAGATAAAAACAAAAGTGTACTCCTAGGACTACATCTGAGTCCTAAATTGTAACACTGTTCTGTTTGTGATTGAAATTTCAATTCAAAAATTTTAATGGCAAACAACAGGAAATCAAAGCCAAATCAATAAACTCATCAAAACTAGATAAAGTATCAAATTATAAAATCAGGCACATGGAAAAAGACATGAGCATGCCAGAGAAATCAAAAAGTGTAAAGTCCAAAACTGGTCAACGGCGTGCGAAGAATGGGTGCACGACGTGCGGGCACACGAGGCACGCTGTTCGTTCAGACAAAACTGCCCACGGCACGCGGACCGCGGAAGCACGGCGTACGGGCACGCGATAAAAGAATCGCACAGGCACACGACGCACGAAACTTGCAGAGCACGGATACAATGCTCACGGGGTGCAGATGCACGGTGTGTGGGCACACGACGAACGAATCATACAGGAGTACGGCATGCGAAATGTGCAGCACATGGATGCACGACATGCGGGGCGCAGATGCACGTCATGCGGGCGGATGCACGGCGCACGGGGCGCAGATGCACAGCGCGCGGGCATACGACAAACTAATCGTGCAGACGCGCTACGTGCGAAATGTGCAGCGCACGGATGCACGGTGCGCAGGCTTGCGACGCCCGTAGTAGGGTCATCGTCCCAGGCAGCAAGCTTTTGGCCATGGAGTTCTCAAAACTTCTAATGTCCTAACTTGAGATATAGGACTCGAAATCAAGCAAAATAAAAGCCAAAATTGAATGAAATCAAATTCTCTACAACATGGAACAACTAGTTTTTGAAAACAAGCAAGTTTGATAGATGAAAACTACAAAAATCCATAAAACCCTAAAACTTAAATCTACACAAAACTAGCCATTAAAATCAAAAAAAGCTCTAAGAACTAAATTTGTAAAGAATAAAGAGATGAACAATCTAGACTAATAATATCAAAGAAATAACAAGAAATAAAAAATGCAAGTGGTCTCTTATTTGTGCAAGATGTACTTGTCTAAACAGTTGTTGAGGGAAATGAATGAAAGGGTGAATGAGGAGAGATAGCGTGGAAGAGATTATTTATATTAGGTGAGGGTTGGCTCCACTAAACCCTAATCCCTAACATGACCTGGCCATATGACTAATAACATGTTAAATGCTACATAATACAACTAATCAAATTAATTAATTAAAAAACCCTAACCTACAACACGGTCCAGAAATCCTGCCATCGAAGCAGTGAACCACGCTTACAACCAAACAAGGACAAGGGATGGTACACTAATCCGCGACGAGATATTGTTCCATGTCATGGCCAGGTGCAAATACAGGTACATGTATGATACAGGTGCCAGATACCATATACAGGAAAAAGCAAAATTTTATGTATTTCGGGAACGGAGAGTAACAGATGTGCACGAAATTCCAAAAATATAAATTTTTGTGTCCCCGGGTCCGATCCCGAGGATATGAGTACTCTCAAAACTCTGCCTCCTCCTTTGTGCTACGCGAAGAGTCGTATCCAGCCGTGACACGTTTTTCGACCCCGTTGAGCTCGACCAGCCGATCTCCACCAGTGCCGCCACTATTCTATCACGGGCGCTCTCTTACGACTACAGCCACCGACTGGCTGATCCCTGCTCTACCATCTCTACTATTCTCGATCATCACCTCGTCGTCACCAGCTATTCCCCCATCTCCTATCACCACCAACTTACCGTTAAAGACACCATCCTCACCACCCACCATTCTGGCATTGCGTCAGTTTTGTGTCGTGTCTACAGACCACGCCGGGTAGCTCCATATTCACCACCACCTCGAGTCCTCCTCCGCCCAGCGCCAACGAACAGATCTAGCACCGACAATCTGCTCTCTCCCTTGATCCGAGCATTGTGCCCTCATGCTTGACAACCGTACCTCGATCGACTCGCCGTACGTCCATCTATCGACCCTTACGTCGCCTAGTTGATAACTGCCCCTTGTCGTCACTACCGTCCGATCCCTCTAGATCCATAGACCAGCCACCTGCTCGAGCTCTGCGATGATCGCGCCTCTGCCAAAACCCTAGGTTCAGATCCCGAATCCGACCACTCGTCGCATCCTCCCCTTCTTTAACCCTATGTTCCTAAATTTCCTATTTTATTTCAATTCCTATTTTTTGATTTATTTTATTCAGTAATTATTATTTTGATGCTTATGAAAAGGTAATAGCGAAGTCGTAATTATTGAAGGTGGAGTGACAACATGGTAATCATTTAGAAGCCTATAGTTTAGGGGAGTGGCATGATTAGTTCTGTCACCATTTCTCAATTTGTGTATTTTCTGTGGATGGTTCTGTCAGCACTGTCAAAGGCTTTGCAACTCTTGCTGAATGTTTTGCACCTATTATGGCTATCTTTTCAGGAGAGGCTAATATATATATATATATATATATATATATATATATATATATATATATATATATATATATCTTTTCATCATCTTGTTGTGAAGATCCCCCATGTGAAGACCTTCTTGGGGATACTAATTTCTGCAAATCAACAGAAGATTCAGCCGATTTAAATGCAATGGGTAATAAATGCTCTGCCATTGCATCAAGGACTGGATCTACCTTAGATGTAGGAGGGGAGGTTTTCTCCGACTCTTGTAAGGAGGGCTTCCGGACAGTCCTCTTTCGGATAGTACCCTTTGACCCAACTCCTTCTTGTGCCACCTTGGCCTTCTTGGGTGATGGGGAGGCATTGGTCGGCCTCTCCTTTCTCTTTCAACAACCACATAATCTTCCTCCTTTGTAGATGACTCATTTTCGTCAGCTGACGGTGCAAGTTCGACCCCTTTGCCCTACCTGAACAACTTCATGACTGATGTATGTCATCGGCAGAGGCCTTCAACCTTGTACCTTTGATAAAGCTCAACTCTCTATTATATTCAGTTGAAAGAGAGTTTATTGAGCAATAGAATTTCCCAGCAGCATACACAATATTGGTTTCAGTTGACTTTTCCGGCATAAAGAACTCAGCACCGATGCAACCTGTGTTGTAATATTTCCAAGCCTGAGCACCATCAAGCAAGTTTCCTTTAAATCCAAGGCACGGGCTAGCATTCTTCAAGAATAATTGACTATAGCCGAATTGTCGGGCAAAACGGTTAGGCAGATAAGGTTCCAGATAGATGTCAATCTTCGATCTGTAAACCAATTAAGAAGGATGGATAGACTGAAGCCAACAAAAGTTCCCTATGACAAACTGGAAATGGAGTCTATTCCTTCATCCTTCATCTTGTCATAGTCTTCACTGTCGGTGAACTTGGGGAATGTCTTGAAAAAGTCATATCCACTCAAACGGTTTAACATCTTTCTGTAAGATACTATCCGAGTATAATTCAACTTTTTGCTCTGATAGCGGCGAAGAATAGCATCTCCTTCGATGGTGTCAGTCTCCATCCCTGGAGCCATCAGCTTGGGGTAGTGAAGTATGAGCCAACACATCAAGTAGTGATAGGAAAACTCAACCCTTAAAAATTCGCTTCTCCTAATGATGTAATACTTTCTCAATGAAGTTCCGTATCCCTCGGTGGATGTTGTAGACCATGGCAGGAAGTAAGGCTAACTTGTAGCTGATGATTAATTTTACTGTAGGAAGAATCAGACTTCGGTTCAGTCTCTCAATGGATCCTGCACCTCCAGAGACCACGCAGTTTCAAAGCCATATTATTAGAAAAACTGCCACCACTGCTTTATCAGATAACTTAACAGTGCAGTGGTAGAAAGAATTGTAGGCTGATGATTCTTCACCATCACCCTCATGATTTTTCTCCTTATTCTCCTTCATTAAATCCTTAACCTCCTGCTCCGTCAAAGGTTTTCGAACAGTGAAGTAAACATTCTCCGGGTCCTTGTCATGATAGTTGAAAAGATAATTAATCCAACTATTGGTGTGCGAATTCGAGCCTTCGGTTTTTTCCTACCTTGGCTATTTTACGGCAAATATAGTGGTGGCATAACACTTCTTTGTACGCTGCTACCATTTCTGGGTTTGTCTTCTCCAAAACTGTCAGCTCTTTATCTGACGGAGTATACTCTTCATAGGGCAAGTCCCATGGAAGTTTTGAGATTGAGTGCATCTAATGAAGGGCTAAACCCATTTCAGCACCAGGTGTGAAGAATGTGTCGATGTTGCGATTGTACATTTCAACAAGAGTGAAAAACATATGGGAGTTCATCTCTAATCCGTGGCATGTAGCCCTAACGGCATAGTATAAGCCGCAATCCTAGAATATTTTCTTATACTTGGTCAGAACAAATTCGGTAGGATCACTCCAAAAGTCTCCATTGTGAGTCCAATTCACCAAACGCAGAGAACCGGAAGGATACAATATCTTCTTCTGTAGCTGATTTGTGAAAATCTCAACGGCATACTCTGGGACATTGGGTCCCACATCACTCACTGTGGCCCCAGGAGTCAACCTAGCAGGCTGTATGAGCTGGATCCTCTAGTATATTTGAATATCTCTCTCTTGAAATCACCAAATTTATGATGGATTCTCCCTACTGGGGTACCTGTCAGTTCATGCGTTAATAGAAAGTTCAACTTCCTTCGAGAGGTGATCGGTTCATAGGTCGATAGAGGCTCCTGGCATTCTATCTATGGCAAGAATAAAGTCCGGTCGTTCAAGTTGAAGACCCAAATTTTCTTGTCCTTTTCACCTTAGAGACCTCTGGAGCAACCAGAGTTAATACATCCCCGAATAAGAAGGTTGGCTTCTGAAACTCTTGAAAACCTTCTGTAAGTTTCCTACTGTTTAGCATTTGTCCAAGAAGGTTCTGTACTATTCAGCAATAATGATTTGTCTGACAGTATGCTGATCTTTATTTATTTGGGCTTCTAGATTTGCCACTATATCTGAGTAATTGGTGTGTAATAAGCCTTCAGGAGCTTCCATATGAGAATCTCCAAGAAGATTTACTGGAAATGTAACTGCAAAATAGAAAAGAGAACGAGTTGAAAGGACTCGGTTCGAATCCGACTTTGTATTTTTAAAAGATAGAATCTCTATGCGCGTAGGTACTCAGGCTCATAGTATCCTATGTGTTCAGGCGCGCATAAGGACTAGGTCTCCCTAAAAATAAGTGCATCTTTGCCCAAACACAAGTTAACTCATGTATGAGGACAAAAGTTGAAGTATAACGCATAGATACACTATGCATAGTGCAGATCAACCATATCTATAAGACAACAACCAGAGGTGCATAGACCAAACGTACATGTTGGAGCTTTACAACAACAACTATGCGCGTGGTAAGTTAGTCAGTCTATGCATATTCGAAATGAGTTTCCTCACTCATGCATCTGAAAGTTGAGCGCATAGCTCAAAGACCGATCATCCTCCAAATGAAGAATGAGGGTTTTAAACCTATGATCGAACGCTAAACATCGACGCAGACTATCACGACGAGTCGGCGGCTGCCTTGTCCTTGGGCGATGACTTAACCTAGGATCATGAGGATTTAGGGGACATTATTGTTGTTGACTAAAGAGAAAGAAGGGGGAGTTCAAGTCTGAAAGAGAGAAACTTTTAGAGAGTAAAGTTTTCTCTCTCCTTACTGCTATTTATAGACTTTAGATGGAGCATGTCGCATAGGGGTTTTGTGACTCCTCGATTCCCATACTATGTAGCTCATCATATCAAAACTCCTCGATTCTCGTACCCATTTGACGGCATCATTTTGAATTGAATACAAAGAAGTCGAAGAAGATTTCATAGTCTAGCTATGATTTTGAAACTTATGCGACTCAGTCTTTTACGGCTGAATGAAAGTATAGCAGTGATCCTATACAATAATGTCTTTAGCGACGAATTCCTCTCCCATGCTTTTTTCAAAGTATTTCAAAACTTGTTCAAGTTTCAACAACTTTAAAGGGGGTCTTGTAGAAGCATGGAAAATCTTAGGTGCATATCAAGGTAGGCGCATGACTTACACATGCGTTCATGATTTATGCGTATAAACCAAGAGCCCACAGAGTAGGACTCCCTGAAGATTATGCAGCAATACTTTAAAGTAGTAAATTTTGAGGTGATAGGAGTATAGCAAAGGTGCATAACTATTCTGACAGTTCGTTCTGACAGCTAAATCATCCCCTACAGTATGCAATTGGCAGTTATGAGAAGAGAAGTTAATATAATCATTACACTTTATAGCTGTAAATTGCTGATACTATGCCGCAATGTGTACTATGCAGTAGGTGTAATGACCCACACCCACTTTTCGGGATGCGAGTGCATGCACAAGCCAGCTACGTATCAAGCGACTCCAGTCCAACTCGAATACGTATACGCTATCCAGAATAGGGTATCATGTCTAATATGGTAAGTTAAACTATATCTCATTTCACAAGAACAATATAAACAAGAATGAACATTATGGTTCATGGTCTACAGCCCACTAGCATATATGTTCGATTAGACTCCAAAGAAATAACATGAGTCTATAAATCTAGGCTAACAAGTAGAGTACAAATAACATATGTGAATATGTAATCATGTAAGATACCTGAGTCTGAAGTAATCAACTATCATGATCAGCTAACTAACTCCGTACAATCAACTACCTGAAGAGATCATCAGGTCCTCAAGGGACTAAAAAGATCATAAAATATGCCTATCAACAGTTTATCATACATGAAAAAATTCAGGATATAATTAAAAAAGGACTAAGCAACGACGAAACATGAATATGTGAACAACTACGCATAAATGAACTGCTAAAAAGGAAATATGAACATGACAAGAACGGATAATCAACCCTCGCCCGTAGTGTGACCTCGCAGGTTTGAAAAAATAACTAACCCTCGTCCCTAGTGTGGACTCGCAGGTTAGCTTTAAGGAATAGACTCTCGCCCCTAGTATGGACTTGCAGGTTTGAACGAATAACTAACCCTCGCCCCTAGTGTGGACTCGTAGGTTAGTTCAAGCAAATCAAACCTCGTCCCTAGTATGGACTCGCAGGTTGAGAAAAGTCAAAATCAAAAGTAGCAGTTTAATTATAACGCAATTATTCTATGATACGGTATGACTCATTCAAAGTATAGTGAGAACAGATCCATTACGAACTATAATACTAACCGTAAATAAAGACGACATGTGAACAAGACCAGTAAACTAGTATGCATGAAAGAAACTCACATCAACAATCATCCCAAGAACTAAATGATGACATGTAACAAAAGAAGAAGGAATATAAGCATGTAAATAAACTGTAAAGAAAGGCAATGTATACTTGCCTGGTGGTAGCATATAGAACTAACACTATCAGTAAATCAACGAGCCACAAAAGTCAAACTCTCACAACAGTCTTCGGAAGCTGAAACAGATATTACCAACATGTTTAAAATAGTCAAATTAGCTAAAATAGCCTACACATAAGTCCAATTCTGGATACAGGGGCAAAATGGTAATTGCGGGTCAAAACGGTGTCCGCCGTTGGATCCACTTTGCATCGAAAAATGTGCTAGAGCCTATGGTCTATAAAGTCATCAAAATATATATATCTAGGGGTCCGATTTGACGATACAAACCCAACGGTATATCCAAAGTTGGATTTCGGTGGGCCGAGCACAAATTCGTCCGTTGGATCGGGTCACGGGCCTGCCAAAATAGAGTTCCGGTCAACCTTCTCAGAATCAGACCAAACTTGGCATACAAGACAAAAAAAGGATACGGTCCTGTTGGCGTAAGTTTCGTCTCGAGATGACGAACGTGTTCCAAGTAATTGGGTAGTTTGCAAAGAGACAGATACGGGGAATTTTGACGGATACGTCTTAAATTCGTCGTGCACACGCAACTAATTCGAGTTCCGTCAAAGTCCACACATCCGCAACATCCGTATGCGTCTTTCAATACTTGTGGGTTGCGACCAAGTCGTCCAGTTTATTGGAACGGATCCCGTATCAGAGATTTTCAAAGTTTTAGAAACAGTTTTAAAAGCAATTTTTCTCCGTTTTAGAAAACAGATTACTCGGCATATAGGCAATGAAATTAGAAACTACAAAAGAGTTATAGATTCCTATAGGTTGTCTAGATGGTTGTTCAGGTAGTTCCTTAAAACTCATAATATATTGGTCGAAAGTGGCTTTGAACATGGGTGTTTGGGTTTAGAAACATGTCATTATGACAGTAGTTTTTTTTCGAACTTTCAAGATTTTTTACGAAGAATCCAGGGACAACTAACATAATCTACCTAAACAGGTTTATAGAGGGTTAACTAGACTTCACTCAAAAATTTATAGAACTAAAAATCGGGTGATCATAGCAGGAGATATTTGTGTCGAAACAGGATCACCTGGAGGTGAGCGTTGCTTTGCTCGCTGCTGCCTGCCTGCTTGCCGCGCGCGTACGGCCTCCGGGCGGTGTCCCAGGCGGCCAGTGGGGCGGCACCACGAGTTTGTCATGGTTGTTCGTGAGGGGGTTGGGGTGCTAGGGTTTACAGTTTTTGAAAGATTTCTCTCCTGTTTGCTTCTCGATTTTTATATGAAAAGCGGCTATACAGGGTCGGGTCTTGAGGGAAGGCCTCATCTCGCGAGAATTTTCCTAAATTTCGCGATAGTTGTAGGTTTGTTTTCATTTCTCTCTTTCTCATCTCTCTCTCTTCTATAATATAGAATATATATATACACACACTAAACACACACATAACTGTATAAAACCAACCAAATGATAACTATATGACATATTCATAGAAGTATATAAAACCAAAAAAAAGATTGTAATATATATTCATAATTTTATTTACTAAAATGTACTAATACTTACTTATGTATATTCCAAATTATAAATACATAAAATATATATGCTTTTTGTTATATATATTTATATATATAAACCTAGTATATATAGTAGTCAAAGTACATTTCTGTATACACATGCACTACCATAAATTCTAAAAATCTTCTTGGCATGAAATAACAATTTTAATATCAAATAACCCTTATATTTTATATACATATATACATTAAATATTTAGAAAATATTTTACTTAGGCCACTAACATTAGGTACGAAACATATATGTATACAATAATATAGACCTATATGGACGTCTCTGGACTCACTACATGCCTACATGGGCTTAGATTGGGTTCGGTCAAGTCCGGGCTAAATTGGTACAACCAGGATCTCCTAAAAAGTCGTATTATTAATAAATAACCAATTAAATCTTTTATAGGGGTCAAGTCACAACTTGGCATAGTTTTCCTAGTTAGAACACACCTATGGCTCGGCCTTCCCTACCCTAGCTAAAGCACTAGTCAAAGCACTCGATTACACTCTCCGTGCCATAATTCTAGTCATTTTGTACTTAAATCTTAACCATGACTAAGCCTTGTATCATAATAATTACTTAACTAAATATTATAAAATTCCAAAAATTACCATTTAATTCAAATAAATAATAATTAAAAAAAATATTTTCAAATTTTTGGGAAGAGGGGTTACAAATCTACCCACCTTAAAAGAATTTTGTCCTCAAAATTTAAAGAAAAAGCCCATCAGTGATGGTAGAAGACTGGGTCCACTAGCTATCAATTATTCTCATGGTCATGACATTTGATAAGGATTTATAAGATAACTAGTCTACATTGCAAATAATAAACTAGTGTAAGGCCATATCTTATTTTGTAAAACCCATATACTACTATGACTATTCGTGATGCATCACATACGTCCTTTTCTCTTCGTCGTATACTCGACTATGTAAATTCAACATTTTTCCCACTAATCGACCAAATCTTGAAAATTTCATCATTATTCTCAAGATATTTTTTTCCCAAATCAACTTTCCTACTGAATTGTCTACCCACCTTAAGTTACACCTACTCCATCAAAACTTCAAATTCCCGTAAGATTTTATCTTCCAAAATAAATTCATAATTTTATCTACCAGTGGTCGTCCAAAAAAAAACTTTCAATAACACTACCTTCCTATGACATATAGTATCCCTACCACCCCCATTTATCCTACCAAGGCAATTATAAACTAATTATGCAAATTACATAAGGATATTTAGTAACCAATTTTGTAAGTTCCACCAGGCACGATCGTTATCTCTCCGAAATAGGGAAGATGAGAAACAATAATAAGAAATTCAAGAAAAGTATGATCGAGTTTGAATATGGAGTTCAAAGGTGATAAACGAATTCAAGGAGAAATTTTCAAATTAGTGTGGATTGAGATCCCTAGTCATGTTTAATCCTTACGCAGGCTCACTCGGTACAGTAACGTAACCGAAACGATATGCTCTGACCTATATGGGCCACCACAAAAACTTGTCACGATCCGCATCCGCTTTTTGGGATACGAGTGCGTGCACAAGCCAGCTACAGTATCAACGGACTCCAATCCAACTCGAATACGTATACGCTATCCAGAATAGGGTATCATGTCTAATATGGTAAGTTAAGCTATATCTCAATCAACAAGAACAATATAAAACAAGAATGAACATTATGGTTCATGGTCTACAACCCAATATCATATATGTCCGATAAGACTCCAAAAAATAACATGAGTCTATAAAGCTAGGCTAACAAGCAGAGTGCAAATAACATATGTGAATATATAATCATGAAAGATACCTAAGTCTGAAATAATCAACTACCATCATGATCAGCTAACTAACTCCGTGCAATCAACTACCTGAAGAGATCATCAGGTCCTCAGGGGACTAGCAAGATCATGAAACATGCCTATCTAACAGTTTATCATGCATGAAAAAATTTCAGATATAAGCAGAAAAGGACTAAGCAACTATGAAACATGAATATGTGAACAACTACGCATAAATGAACTGCTGGAAAGTAAACATGAACACATGACAAGAAACCGATAATCAAACCCTCGCCCCTAGTGTGGACTCGCAGGTTTGAACAAATAACTAACCTCGCCCCTAGTGTGGACTTGAAGATTAGCTTCAAGGACTAAACCCTCACCCATAATGTGGACTCACAGGTTTGAACGAATAACTAAACCTCATCCCTAGTGTGGACTCGCAGGTTAGTTCAAGCAAATCAACCCTCGTCCCTAGTGTGGACTCGCAGATTGAAAGTCAAAATCAAAAGTAGCACTTCAGTTATAACGCACTCATTCAATGACACGGTACGACTCAGTCAAGGTATAGTAAGAACATATCCAATATGAACTATAATACCAACCGTGAACAAAGACGATATGTGAACAAAACCAGTAAACTAGTATGCATGAAAGACACTCATATCAACAATCATCCTAAGAACTAAATGATGACATGTAACAAAAGGAGATGGAATTTAAGTATGTAAAAAAATTATAAAGAAAGACAAGGTATACTTGCCTGGTGGTAGCACGTAGAACCAACACTATCCAGTCAATCAACGAGCCACAAAAGTTAAACTCTCACAATAGTCTTCGGAGACTGAAACAGATATTATTAACATGTTCAGAGTAGTCAAATTAGCTAGAATAGCCTTCCCATAAGTCTAATTCTGGATACAGGGGTAAAACGATAATTTTGGGTCAAAACGGTGTCCGCCGTTAGACCCACTTTGTACCGAAAAAGGTACAAGAGCCTATGGTCTCTAAAGTAATCAAACTATATGTATATGAGTCTGGTTTTATGATACAAACCCAACGGTATGTACAAAGTTGGATTCCGTGGGCCGTGCACAAATTCGTCCGTTGGATCGGGTCGCGGGCCCGCAAAATAACCTTTCGGTCGACCTTCTCAGAATCGGACCAAACATGGCATATAAGACCAGAAAAATGATACGATATTGTTGGCGCAAGTTCCGTCTCAAGATGACGAACATGCACAAAGTAATTGGCTAGTTTGTAAAGAGGCCAATACGAGAAATTTTGACGGATACGCCTCAAATTCGTTGTACACACGCAACCAATTCGAGTTCCATCAAAGTCCGCACGTCCGCAACATCCGTACACGGCTTTCGATGCTTGCGGGTTACGACCAAGTCATCCAGTTTGTCGGGACAGACTCTGTATCAGAGGTTTTCAAAGTGTTAAAAACAGTTTTAAAAGCAATTTTTCTCAGTTTTGGAAAACGGATTACTCGACATATAGGCAATAAAATCAGAAACTACAAAAAGGGGTCTAGAGTCCTATAGGTTGTCTAATAGGTTGTTTTGGTAGTTCCTTAAAACTCACAATATGTTGTTCGTAAAGTGGCTTCGAACATGGGTGTTTGGGTTTAGAAATCTGTCATTACGACAGTAGTTTTTTCCGAACTTTTGAGATTTTTCACAAAGAATCCAGGGACCACTAACATAATCTACCTAAACAGGTTTGTAGAGGGTTAACTAGACTTCGCTCAAAACTTATAGAACAAAATCGGTTGATCCTAGAAGGAGATATTTGGGTCGAAATAGGGGTACCTGGAGGTGAGCGCTGCCTGATGCCGCATGTACGGCCGGCCTGCGGCGGTGTCCAGGCGGTCGTGGGCGGTGCGAGTGTGTCAGGGTTGTTCGTGAGGGGGCTAGGGTTCTATGTTTTATAGTTATTGAGAGATTTCTCTCTGTTTAGCTTTTCGATTTTATATAGAAGCAGCTATACAGGGTCGGGTCTTTGGGGGAATCCTCATCTCGTGAGATTTTCCTAAATCTCACGAGATGTAGGTTTTGTTTTTCATTTTTTTCTCTATATACTATGTTTATATTTTTTTTTTCTCTATATACTATGTTTATATATATGTATATATACATATAGAAATATATTTACACATAAACGATAACTATATGAAATATTCATAGAAATATAATAAAACCAAAAAAAGATTGTAATATATATTCATAATTTCTATTTACTAAAATGTACCAATACTTGACTTATGTATATTCCAAATTATAAATACATAAAATATATATGCTTTTAGTTATATATATTTATATATATAAACCTAGTATATATAGTAGTCAAAGTACATTTCTATATACACATGCACTACCATAAATTCTAGAAATCTTCTTGGCATAAAATAACAATTTTAATATCAAATAACCCTTATATTTTATATACATATATACATCAAATGTTTAGAAAATAATTTACTTAGCCCACTAACATAAGGTACAAAACATATACGTATACAATAATATACACCTACATGGACGTCTTTGGACTCACTATATGTGCCAACATGGCTTAGATTGGGTTCGGTCAAGTCCGGACTAAATTGGTACAACCGGATCTCCTAAAAAGTCGTATTATTAATAAATAACCAATTAAATCTTTTATAGGGGTCAAGTCACAACTTGGCCTAGTTTTTCTAGTTAGAACACTCCTATGGATTGGCCTTCCTATCCTGGCTAAAACACTAGTCAAGGCATTCGACTACACTCTCCGTGCCATAATTCCTAGTCATCTTGTACTCAAATCTTAACCATGACAAAGCCTTCTATCATAATAATTACTTAACTAAATATTTATAAAGTTCCAAAAATTTCCATTTAATTCAAATAAATAATAATAAAAAGAATATTTTTAAAATTTGGGAAGATGGGTTACAGTAGGCAGTGAAAGACCTTGTGTGCCAATGTAAGGGAGGTGCATAGCCAATTCCCATATAAAGATCGTGTGCTACAGGGCAGCATTTTGTGTGGCACATCTCAGAAAACTGAAGCCACGTGGCAGGTTCATACATGATTCATGTACACATTCACCCCCCACAAATTGCAGGAGCCTATGCACCTACCTTAGCTCATGCGTCTCTGAGATAGAAAATAGTATTTTTTTTGCCTATGTATGCATAGTCATTTCTAGTATTGAAATGCTATATATAGAGGGACAATGTCTTTCTCACAGATAGAGATACAGCTATAGGTCCTACCTGCTGCTGAAATTCTGCCAGTGAGCCAGAGTTAGCAAGCCTTTGCAATATTCACATCTGATCGTCAACGGAGTAAAGAAGTCGACCTCGGAGTTGACTTCCATCGCCCCAATCCCTATAATCACTTTGTAGTTAGAATTCTTGTATACGGATTCATTTGTACTCCCTTTCTTTTTTTGTAAGTTTAATACAAAAGTTTTACAATTTTTGTATCGAAACAATCCCAATATCCAACCACACAAGTAGAAGAATTTGGTTATCCCGTGTAGATGAAACACAACTCTCTTCTCCGTGTAGTCGATCATCGCATGACATGCACCGAGCCAATCCATCCTAAAAATAATATCATATTTTATGTTACGGAGTATTAATTAAATACAACTTTCTAGCTCCAAGACAGATATAACCATCTCGACAGATTATACTAGTAGGTATATCCACCCTTGATGGTGTTCTAACACTAAGATCCATATCTAATAACGTCATATACATTATATTATCCTTGATATAATTAGCTGATATAAAACTATGTGCAGCACCATAATCAAATAAAGTCTTACAGGAATTTCAATAAACAATAGTATACATGTCATGATAGTATCTGAGGTAAGATTGTCACGACCCGCACCCGTTTTTTTTTTTCGGATACGAGACGTGTCCAAGCCAGCCTACACCGCAGAGTCGACGGTAAACGCTGTTACGGCCATGATGATCCAAATAAATAAAATAATGCTCATTCACAAAAACTAATTTAACTTACAATATTCACAAGTTTTACATTTGCAGAAAATATAAACTCGTACAATGTTGGAATGACTACAACTCATCTATCTAGCTAGTCTCTAGGCTTTTCATCTGCAAGTACACCCATCACTCCCCAAGCTAAGTAAATCCACGGCTAACCTGAAAATATTGGTTTCCAGTCAGGAATGGAACGAGTACAATTTATTGAATGCAGTTTCAATATATGAAAATGACTTTACAACAGAGGTTAGTCTTTAGACATATGATTCATAAAAACAAATGAAGAAAAACAGAATAAACTAAATACCGAAACAGCAAATGAAAAATAGGAAATACTCACCGACTGACAGACTGAAATACCTTTGATATGTGATCGGTCTCGGGACAATTACACGACACTGTCTACACTATCTAAAGTTACACTGTCTATACTGTATAAAGTTACACTGTCTACACTATATAAAGTTACACTGTATAAAGTTACATTATCTATACTGTATAAAGTTACACTGTCTATACGAAATAATGCAATAGAAATCACTGTCTATACTGTCTAAGGTCAATCACATATCTTCGGTACTTCACCTCCCCCGACACCACAAAGAATAAAATCAACATAAAGACTGAAATCACATCTCTATCGACTAACAATGATGCATAGTAAAGATCAATACTGAAAACAAACAATAAACTGTACTCGCCTGTAGTCCTTTGCTAGTGAAACCGACTATCCAAACCACTTAGTGTGCCACAATAGTCAAAACCTGTACAACAGTCTCCGGATAAAATAAACATTACCAATATTCTCAGAATAGTCAAAATAGCTAGAATTGTCTGTCCTTAAGTCCAATTCTGGACAAAAGGGCAAAACGGTAATTTTGGGTCAAAACGTGTCCGCCGTTGGATCCACTTTACACCGAAAATGTGCCAGAGTCAATGGTCTCTAAAGTCATCAAACTATATATCTATGAATTCGTTTTGATGATACGAACCCAACCGTATGTCCAGAGTTGGATTCCGACGGGCCGTGCACAAAATCGTCCGTTGAGTCGGACCGTGGGGCCCGCAAAACGGTGATCCGATCAACTGTCTCAGAATCGGACCAAACTTGGCTTACAGGACCAGAAAAATGATACGGTTCTGCTGGAGCACTTTTATCTCTATCTGACGAGCGTGCACAAAGTAATTAAGAAATTTACACAGGGGCCGATACGATGAATTTCGACGTATACGCATCAAATTCGTCGCGCACACGCGACCAATTTGAATTCCGTCAAAGCCCACACGTCCATGAACCCATTACGCACCTTTTGATGTTTTCGGTTCGCAACCACGTCGCCCAGATTGGTAGGACGCACGTCGTATCGAGGAGATTTTCAATATTTTATAATTTTAAAAACATGTTTTTACGATTTTCAAGCCGATTTTTGTTCTGTTTATAGGACTAAATCAAAACTAAAAGTAGGGTTTTTTTATGTCCTACATCTTCAAATAGATTTTCAAAATCGTGCATGGTTTGGGAGAAAACTGGCCGCGAACTAGAGTAGTTGGACTGGTTCACGTGTCCGGTTCGATAATTTTTTTCGTCAACTTCAACTCGATTTCTCTCGAGTTTCGGGTCACTAGAATTTAAACCAACTAACAGGGATCAAAGATGGCTATATTGTGGTCATACCAGAGTTTACGGGAGGGAAACGATCGGACGATCGTTGAGATTTTGCGTCACGAAGTTGGCTCCTCGGCTGTTACGCGCGGCTGTGTCCTGTGTGCGCGCGAGGCTTCCTGGCCGATTCCGACCGTGTGTGGTGGCGGCGCCAGCGATGAGCGGCCGCCCAGGGTGGCTGGGGTGCACGCAGGTGAGGGAAGTTGGATTAGAGTTTGAGCTCTTCCCCTCGGTTTCGATCGAAACCATTATATACGGCGCTCGGCCGGTTCTCAGGGTCGGGTGTAGCCCTTAGAACTTATTATATATATATATATATATATATATAGTCTCCATAAAACCCAAATAAATCCCAATAGTATTGTTTCTAGTGTAGGGCTTATTTATATAAAGTTATACTGTCTACACAACTCTCACCATTGGGTATCATGTCTAATATGGTAAGTTAAACTATATCTCAATTCACAAGAAAATATAAAACAGAATGAACATTATGGTTCATGTCTACAGCCCACTAGCATATATGTCCGATTAGACTCCAAAGAAATAACATGAGTCTATAAATCTAGGCTAACAAGCAGAATACAAATAACATATGTGAATATGTAATCATGAAAGATACCTGAGTCTGAAGTAATCAACTACCATCATGATCAGCTAACTAACTCCGTACAATCAACTACCTGAAGAGATTATCAGGTCCTCAAGGGACTAGAAAGAGCATAAAACATGCCTATCTAACAGTTTATCATACATAAAAAAATTCAGGATGTAATTAAAAAGGACTAAGAAACTACGAAACATGAATATGTGAACAAGTACGCATAAATGAACTGTTGAAAAGGAAATATGGACACATGACAAGAAACAGATAATCAACCCTCGCCCCTAGTGTGGACTTGCAGGTTTGAAAAATAACTAACCCTCCTCCCTATTGTGGACTCGCAGGTTAGCTTCAAGGAATAGACTCTCGCCCCTAGTATGGACTCGCAGGTTTGAACGAATAACTAACCTCGTCCCTAGTGTGGACTCGTAGGTTAGTTCAAGCAAATCAAACCTCGTCCCTAGTATGGACTCGCAGGTTGAGAAAAGTCAAAATCAAAAGTAGCAATTTAGTTATAACGCAATCATTCTATGACACGGTATGAATCATTTCAAGGTATAGTGAGAACAGATCCATTATGAACTATAATACCAACCGTAAACAAAGACGATATGTGAACAACACCAGTAAATTGTATGCATGAAAGAAACTCACATCAACAATCATCCCAAGAACTAAATGATGACATGTAACAAAAGAAGAAGGAATATAAGCATGTAAATAAACTGTAAAGAAAGGCAAGGTATACTTGCCTGGTGGTAGCATATAGAACCAACACTATCCAGTAAATCAACGAGCCACAAAAGTCAAACTCTCACAACAGTCTTCGGGAACTGAAACAGATATTATCAACATGTTTAAAATAGTCAAATTAGCTAAAATAGCCTACCCATAAGTCCAATTCTGGATACAGGGAAAAATGGTAATTGCGGGTCAAAACGGTGTCTGCCGTTGGATCCACTTTGCACCGAAAAATGTGCTAGAGCCTATGGTCTATAAAGTCATCAAACTATATATCTAGGGGTCCGATTTGATGATACAAACCCAACGGTATATCCAAAGTTGGATTTCGATGGGCCGAGCACAAATTCGTCCGTTGGATCGGGTCACGGGCCCGCCAAAATAGAGTTCCGGTCAACCTTCTCAGAATCAGACCAAACTTGGTATACATGACCAAAAAAAGGATACGATCCTGTTGGCGTAAGTTTTGTCTCGATATGACGAACGTGTTCCAAGTAATTGGCTAGTTTGCAAAGAGACCGATACGGGAAATTTTGACGGATATGCCTCAAATTCGTCGTGGACACGCAACCAATTCGAGTTCCGTCAAAGTTCACACATCCGCAACATCCGTATGCGTCTTTCAATACTTGTGGGTTGCGACCAAGTCATCCAGTTTGTTGGAACGGACTCCGTATCAGAGATTTTCAAAGTTTTAGTAACAGTTTTAAAAGTAATTTTTCTCAGTTTTAGAAAACGGATTACTCGGCATA
>JANAVB010002262.1:0-21149 GCA_029216955.1 Iris pallida | reverse complement strand
ATATGTGATTCATTTGTCTGCGTACTCTCTTAGATCTCGTGTCTCGGATTACCTTATGACTGTGCCTTGTGCGATCGCAAATTAGGTTCGCACAGCATCACGCCCGGGGACGACTATCGATTCGACGTAATCGGGGCGTGACATCTTACCTGGTGTGTCGCTTGATATGGTGCGATATTTTGTCATGTTCTAATTGTCCAATTGCCATGTTCGAATTGCAGGGGTCTGAAGTCGCGAGGAAATAGGATTTAGGGTTAGTCATGGACAAAAGGACAGTCAAAGAAAGTTTGATATATATATACGATTTGAAAAGTATTATAATTGAAATTATATTTTTATTAATAAAATAGGTTTTTAGACAAAATCGAAATCGTTCTAGGCAAAAATGTCGAAGTTGGTAAAGATCAATTTAGATAGGAAACTCTATCTTATTAAAAGTTTGGGAAAACTAATATATATATTTTATTAAAAATAATATTATTAATAAGTCATAGTATTAATACTGAATTCTTAACATATATACACAGTCCATATTTTTCAAACATATTGTATTGTATGGTGTTAGTTAATACAACAAACAATAATATAATGATAATGGTGTTTCACTATACCTTTCCTCTGCTTTGTATATATAATATATTATAATAATAATAATAATAATATATATATAATAATAATAATATAGAAAGTCTAACAATAATGTGGAGGCTCCCTTATATATGGGGGTGGAAACTCCTAGTGGGATAAAGGTTAGGACTTATTTAAACCCAAATAGATAATTTCACTATTAAATTTAAATAATACAATCAAATCTAAATTCAAATTCAAATCCAATTTAATTATAGATAAATCTACCTTTACATTAAATCTATATAAACTAAAATACATAAATTTAAATTTGTAAATCATCATAATTAATTTAAACAATAATATCTTTTATAAATACTAAAAATAATATTAATTAATTTTAAAAAAATATTAAATATTTGAATAACTTTTTTCAAGTAAATAAAATAATTACAATTGGTTTTGAAAACTAATATATACATGAATCTAATGTCATGTTCCTCGCATACGAAAATATTTATATAATACTATTTTTTTGAAATTAATAACCATATTTGTTTAATAAATAAAACATTTATGAAAATAAAACCTATGTTTTGGCAAGGATTTGCTATGACACTAAACAAGGCAAAATTTACTTCCATATAAGTATTTCGAACACAAATATTTATTCGTTATATTTAGTAACAATTAATAGTAAAATTAATTTAGAAAATATTTCGTATCACGCATTCGTACAATACCAATAAATAAAAACATATGCCAAAATAAATTAAAAAATCCTTGTAAAAATTTAGGGGTTTACATCCTCCCCAACTTACAAAAATTTTGTCCTCGAAATTAAGAATTAACTAGGTAGACAGGGTTGAGAGGATAAAAGGATTTTTCTCATAGGAAAGCACGATTGGAGAGGAAAACGGTGTACAATGAAATAGACAAGTTTAGAGGTCACGGTTATGATTTAGAAGATAGTTAAGGGTCCCTAGTGGATACAACAACTAAAAGATCAAGATAAGACGAATTAAAGAATAGTAAGAAATTGAGCATATCAAGAAGAAATAATTTAGTCTTAGGAGATATGGTTTCTTGAGAAAAATTGTATAATAGACGTTTAGGTCGAGGGCACGATTAAGAGAACGATTTAAATCATTCTCAAGTTTCAAGAATGATCAGAAGGTCGCGATAATGAATCTAGGGTCGAGGAACAAGGACAAGTAACTCAAGACGAGGATATGGTTGTATGGATTGGTTGATGGCTAGCTACACTCTTGTATATACAACTATCATGGTCCTACAGAAATACTTCGTGTCTATCGAGTGTTTTGTTTTTCTAACATAAGTGAAAAAAAAACCATAAAGAGTTTAAAGAAGATGTTATCGAATATGAGTACGTGGTTCAAAGACGACTGAATAATTTAAAAAAATTATCAAGGCAGCCGTGAATGAGATTTTAGAGAGAAGTTTAACTATGTCTCCATCTACGTAGAATAATATAAAAAGCAAACCAAAGTGTACTATATTGATCAGACCATCATGTACCGGTTCTGATTAGGCAATATGTTAGTGGGTGCGACTCAAATAACATATGTCTTGAACAAGCTCGATAAAGGGATAAGCTTGCAAAACTAGGCTATAATAGCAGCATTAGTCAAGCTGGCCTAAAATGTAAGTAAGCGCGAGATAAGGGTGAAAGAAAATATAAAGAATTCAAGTTCCTTAAGAATCTAACTCTTGTTCTTTGTTCGTGCCTATATAGTCGTCCAATTGTCTTCTTGTCTAAGGCTTTGGTCGACTAGAGGGGTATATTCCTATAATAAACTATTAGTGTCATTCAATTTTTTTTATTACTTTAATGGGTCATAAGGACAAAGAGAATGTTAGGTTGTAAAGCATTCTACCCAACTTACAAGAGTTAACTAGTAGTGTGATGGGACAATAGAACATGTCTACCTAGTGTGAGTAACCTTCCTAACCTCTATCAAGCACGAAGGGAAGATACGAATTATGAAAGAAGGGGTCAAGCAAGATGAAAATCAAGGAGTCAAGTGAGAGTTAGAAAATGAAATCGAGGAAGGAGGTCAAGTATGTGGATGAGTCCTAGACTCTACTCCTATACGCAGGTTTGCTTGGTACGAAAAAGTAACCAAACAATTTTCTTGACCTAGATGGGCCACCATAAAATTATGTAACGCCCCAGTCCCAAAATACGTAGAACTAGAAACGTAATCATGTCAGCTGCATACATACGAAGTATACTCCAATATACGGAACCATAATATGTATACATAAGCTGTAAAGTATAGAAAGCCACGACACTAATATCATCCACAAATAAAGAAGAAATAATTTATATAACTTATGAATTATTGTTTACACAAGTCGTTGGGCGGAGACAAATCCACTACCAACAAAAGAAAAATACAAAATTAAGAAATTTGTCGAGCGATGCGAAGACGATTCAAGTGCAATCACCCTCGAAGGAAGAGAGCAAGTCATGGCCTTGGCTAGAGCACCTGCGCAACATCACAAAAGTACACCGAGAGAAATCACCAGCTCCTTAGAGGGATGTAACAAGACACATTATATCATGCCATAAACTGAATGTAGTTAGCTCAACTAAAAATCAGATAAAGGTACTTAACCAATCTATGTAAAAATGCACTTTGAAGACAACGTTCCACACAGGGGCTTTCTGAAACTAGAGGCATGGCGCGTTAGCGTTTCAACCGAGGCACTAGTGGCATCTAGAGAAAAGTAAATAAGTACACGGCACACTAGCTCTCGGTTGAGTCACTAACGGCAGCTAGAGAAAGTAAATGCACGTCCCACTAGCACTCGACTGAGTCACTAAGGGAATCTAGAGGAAAGTAAACGAGTGAAAGCCCCTACGCCTAATAGCTGTCTGCTTCCTCCTCATGCACTACACATGCTGTATCCACATCACGATATTCCTAATAACCGCTAAGTCTTCTAGACATCCATACTATTAGCAGTCATATTCTAACGCAAGGCCTGTACGCACCGCTGATCAGTCAGCATGCAAGTCCGTATCTATATGAGACTCATGACTTCGTAGCACACATGTGTCGAGGCCAATGTATGCGACACACACAAAGGGTGGTCCCTTAACTCTAGGCCAATTGCATAAAGAAAACTAAAGTATAGTAATTTGCACATACAATTTTAAAAGAACGAGTTTTATTGGCTATAAATAATAAGTAAAAGCATGCATGATATCAAGCAAGTAATTAAACAGAAATGGCAAGGTGTTTTTTTCCTGGTGTGTCCTGATGTGGTGCGATATTTTGTCATGTTCTGATTGTCCAATTGCCATGCTCGAATTGCAGGGGTCTGAAGTCACAGGGAAATAGGATTTGGGGTTAGTCATGGACAAGAGGACAGTCAAAGAAAGTTTGATAATATATATACGACTTTGAAAAGTATTTATAATTCTTGAAATTATTTTTTTATTAGTAAAATAGGTTTTTAGATAAATAATTGAAATTGTTCTGGGCAAAAATGTCAAAGTTGGTAAAGATCAATTTAGATAGGAAACTATATCTTATTAAAAGTTTGGGAAAACTAATATATTTATTTTATTAAGAAAAATAATATTATTAATAAGTCATAGTATTAATACTGAATTATTAACATATTTACATGGTCCCTATTATTCAAACATATTATATAGTATGGTGTTAGTTAATACAGCAAACAATAATATAATGATAGTGTTTCACTATACCTTTCCTCTGCTTTGTATATATACATATATATATATATATATAATAATAATAATAAATAATAATAATATATAATAAATAATAATAATAATAATAATAATAATAATAATAATAATAAATACATTCTACTATATAATAGGAAAACTTAGATGGTGGAAATTTTAAATTCGAAAATACCCTTACATACTTATACTAATTAAAAATAGTTCATTAATTTTAATAAGGACAACTTAGTAATTAGCAAGACTATCCTTTGGTCTTCCTAAAGTCTTCCTAAACTAATTAAGAAATGTTAAAATACGTGCAAGACACGTGCACATATGCTAGTAATAATTGTAGAAAGTCTAACAGTAGCTTGCTGTTCCCTTCTACAACTAAAGGACATAATAATACAACAAAACTAAAGTAATAAAAATAGTTAATAATAATAGTTTCCCTCTACAACTAAAGGACAGCTTGTTGTCCCCTTTCTTTTTGAGAACACACAGAAAGCTCCCAAGAAAGAGAACAACAATAATTGAAAAGCCATTAAAGTGGAGATAGGGAATAATCAGAAGAAAAAGAAAATGTTTGAGAGCGGGAGAGAGGAAGGGAAGGGGTTACCGGAGGGCTCGACGGAGGGATCCGGCGCTTGATCCGACGATGTGGGGGAGGAAGGCCCGCGAGTCGGCGGTCCCGCGCTAGAGGGAAGCATCGGCTGGAGGCACAAGTCCATCGCATGGATCTGCTCGATGGAGGTGGGAGAGACTTGCGCGCGGTGGCCCACCTCGACGGTGTAGAGTTCGAAGCGATGGCGTGAGCTTGGGACGATGCGTCTCGGCCACACCGTGGTGACAGTACGATCGAGTGGCAGCTCCACCGCGGAGGGATGTACCGGGGGAAAGCACGGCTGAGGGAGGTGATCAGGGGTCTCATCGATTTGGTGCACGGCAGGAGCTCGCGGTAGAGGAAGCATTGTGGAGGTTCACCAGAGGGTTCGAGATATAAGACGATACGACAAACGGACCCATGCTCAGGCGAGACGATTGCTCGGAGACACTGACATGGTCAGATTGGGGCTCTGTTCCCTTTCTTTTATTCTTTGTGTGGCGATGGTGGACATGGTGGTGTTGGAAGGATGTTGGGGATGACGGTGGCAGTGGCAGCCGTGGTGGTTCGGGGTTCGGATGGGGGCACACCGATGGTGATGGTCGGGTAAGGGTTGGCCATTATGGCAAATTTCTGGTGGTGGCGATGGCTGGTTTTGGTAACGGTGGCATGGGTGTGGGTGTGCCACGGCAGTGGCTACTGTGGATGGTTGTGCGGGTGGTGTCCGGGAGGAGGAGTGGAAGGTGGTGGTTTGGCCGGAGGTCGAGTGAATGTGTGGGCTGATGCGGTGGCGGGGGTTTAGAATAGGGTTAGGTTAGGAATTGATTGTGTCGGGGTTTTGTCCGACACGAGAACTCAATGTATATGTAAAGTATGGAATAAGATATGGAGATGGACACGATGCACTCACTTTTGATTGTGGTAGAGAAATATGGAATAGTTGTGAAGGAAAAACAATGTGGAGGCTCCCATATATACAGGTGTGGAAACTTCTAGTGGGATAAAGGTTAAGACTTATTTAAACCCAAATAGATAATTTCACTATTAAATTTAAATCAATACAATCAAATCTAAATCCAAATTCAAATCCAATTTAATTATAGATAAATCTGCCTTTACATTAAATCTATACAAACTAAAATCCATAAATTTAAATTTATAAATCATCATAATTAATTTAAACAATAATATCTTTCATAAATACTAAAATAATTATATTAATTAATTTCAAAAGTAAATATTAATATTTGAATAACCTTTTTCAAGTAAATAAAATAATTATAATTGGTTTTGAAAACTAATATATACATGAATCTAATTTCATGTTCCTCGCATACGAAAAATATTTATATAGATATTATTTTTTAAAAATTAATAACCATATTTGATAATAAATAAAATAACGTTTATAAGAAAATAAAACCTATGTTTTGGCAAGGATTTGCTATGACACTAAACAAGACAAAATTTACTTCCATATAAGTATTTCGAACAAAAATATTTATTCGTTATATTTAGTAACAACTAATAGTAAAATTAATTTAGAAAATATTTCGTATCACGCATTCGTACAATACCAATAAATAAAAACACATGCCAAAATAAATTAAAAAAAAATTCTAGTGACAATTTAGGGGGTTTACAATGTCGTTCATCTTTCATAGTACTATTGTCAGGATATGATTACATATTAGTAGCTCTATATTTCTCATGACTTATCGTACTCTCTACTTGCATTTTTATAGTTTTTATTTTATTTTATTGGAACTGCTGTTGGTTTATGTATTTGCTCCATCATGACTAGATATGTTGACAAAATATTACAGATGATTTAGATGACTATCCTACCTACTACGAGGCATATGAGGGTGGCACACGGGAGTATTGAGGAGGATCCTAATTAGTAGATTTTGCCTTAGATATAGTTTAGAATTATTATTTTCATGTTGTATCGGATTGTTCCGATTGTTAGTCGAGACTATTTATATTCAGGATATGTACTTATTTGTGTTGGACACCTAAAATTGTGTGATTTGATAAATCTACTATTTATTCAGTTTCTTCCTTTTATCTGATTCCATATCTGCTCTATCTTCCTTAGACTTGTGATTGAGATTATATAGTTGAGATGTCATATTATACCTCCGTACGGAGATGACAGGTTATATGATTCATATTGTTAGTTGATAGATATTGTAGATGACCTGTACAGTGTTCTACCGCCGATACTGTGGCGTAGGCTGGAGTACCCACGTTCTCGGGCCCCTAAATAGGGTGCGGGTCGTGACACATTTTTGTGGTAGCCCATGCAGGTCAGAGTCACAACTAGTGCGATTTTGTAGTGGTGCTCGACTTAGGGCACTGCTACGAGTCTGCTATTAGGATATAGGTTTTAGGCTATATAGAGAGTTACTCAATCACAATCAGAAAACTTCTAAATCTTTGATTTCAATCCTTCATTGCAATTTCTTCAAAATCAACTGTCCTTCCTTGATAATATCTTATCTGTGCCATATTGATTCTTTTGTCGATCTCTCTTCAGGATGCCGGGAGACTAGATCATAATGCGCTGGAGCCATTACAGTGACGGAGAGGTCTGTTACTTCAGAGCCTCCTCTTCAAGATGCGGGAGCTGCAGCTCTGGGAGTTGCTCCTTCTGTGTCGACAGCTCCTGGAGGTGTTCCTCTACCGGTCCAGAGGATCGCCCAGCCGGAGCCTCTTCCAACTCCTTCACTACCGATTGATACCGCATAGATGTTTGTGCTGTTCCAGCACATGATGGGCCTAGAGGGCTCAGGACGAGGTACAACAATGACAGACTGATGTGTTGCACTAGAGCATTGATAGTTTCCACAAGTTGGCACTTGCTGCGGTCGAGAAGGTGGCTGCGGCTCTGCCACAAGGTGCTCCTGCCCAGGAGCAGCAGGCGAGGCCTGGTTTAGTGCTTGACTTCAAGAAATGTACCCTCGAGAGTTCAAGGGAATCGATGGCATCCTTTATGCCGATGATTGGCTAGAGGATGTGGAACGGAGCCTGGAGTTGGCAGAGATTCCGGAGAGGTTGCGAGTAGCAGCAACAGCAAGTCAGTTCTTCGACATCGCTCTGACCTGGTACTACACGGACCCTCGTGCATCAGTTAGAGGCCTGACATGGGAGAATTTTAAGAGGCTCTTCAAGGAGAAATTTTTCTCTGATATAGCTCTTTGCGCGTTGGAGGGCCAGTTTGCAGGGTTGGTCTAGGGTAACTCGTCGGTAGACGAGTAATACGACAAAATTCTTTTGCCTGAGCTGACTCGCCCCAAGCATGGCTTAGGATGTGAGAGAGAAGGCTCATAAGTTCATGAGGGGCCTGAACTATGCTGTTCGTTCTAGCACATTTAGGCATCGCGGACGACTTTTAAGTAGATATTGATGGGCACTCAGATAGCGGAAGAGGACCACGGTCTTAGGCCCAAGAGGAGCGGTAATACTTTGGGTGGTGCTAGTAGGAGCGCGAGACCGACGAAGCATCCCCAGTTTTTTGCATCAGTCATTCCAACCCCCACAACAGCATTTGTAGATTCCAGCTAGAGTATCGTAAGAGTATCGGAGAGTTATTCAATTTGTTCGATGGAATACCCTTAGAACTTTTTGTTCTCCAATTTGAAAATAAATTATATATTTTTGTAGATAATATAGTGTAGATCACTAATCCCGGTGACTGAATTGATTTTAGGATAGTTTGAACACATGGACACGTGCACGAGACCTCGTGTACTATCCTGCAACCCGAGAATGATATTTCACTCGACATGACATATTTCGACATAAATTTTGGTGGACATGTGGGGGCAACATCTAACAGCATGCTCCCAAAATTTGGGGGATTTGGTCTAGTATTTTGGGAGTTATCAAGCCCGTAGATGTCACTAAAACTGCACACACACATGCAAAAATGAGCCATTGATACATGGCCGGACATGACACATGAGATACTTGGACACGTTTCAGGCTGTTTGTGTCACTCCCGTTTTCTGTTATACGTATTTTCAGTATACGTGTATGGATTCTGACGTTTGTCAGGTGTCCCCGTGTTTAGCCTAGTCTTGGCTTAACTTTGTTTGTTTTGGTTCATATTGGCTTGGTTTGGTTTGAGTTGGTTCATTGTGGTAAACTTCCTATTTTAACCAACTCCTTTCTCTCTCTCTTTATTACTCTTCTTCATTTACTTCTTCTTCTCCATTAGTTCTTACTACCCACCATAGAACCTTAGGCAAGTACAAACTTGTTTCATGATGGATCTCCACTTTATTGCTCTAACCTCTTTCTTGATTCTAAGACTCTTTAGGACTTGGCACTTTTGGTTTTAATGGATGGATTTATGTAGATCTAAGTTTATGTTATTTGCGGGTTTTTTGTTTTGATCTCTCAAACCTTGTTATTTCCAAATTCTAATGGTTCTATGTTGTAGAGAATTTAATTCTATGCCATTTAGACCCTTGGAAGTCTTAATTTCGACTTGATTTGAAGGATTTATGGAGCCTTCAAGTTTTGGTTTCCAATGGGTTCTTCTTTGCTATTTGGAGAGAAAGAACGGTGTCCGGCGCCATGTTGGTCCAGGCGTCCAAGTTTGGCCTTGGCACCTCCCCTGGTTTAGGCGCCCCGACATGATCTGACCCCCTGCCCCTTGTGCTCACGGTGCTTAGGCGCCAATGTGATGCGCACAGTCTGGCCTAGGCGCACTGCGTGCTCTGGCGCCCCCCTACCCTTTACGCTCACGGGTGCTTAGGCACCCAGTGCGATGCGCCCCTCCCCTCTGGTCATCAAGGCCCGGGCGTTCATGTTGACCCTGGCGCCCATGATGATCCAGCGCCCCCGGACCATGCGCTAGACTCGGCCATGCACCATCTTGGCCTTGGTGCCCATTGGTGTCCAGGCGCCTATCCATGCCTAGGTGCCCATCGTGATGCGCCTACCTCCGTGCACTTTCCTTGTTCTTGCAACTGTTTATGTATTTTGGTTTTATGATTGTGATAACTTGATAACTCTTGACATGAACACGACATGATGGCATAAACCCTTCTCGATAATCTTGATAGTGGCCCGTCGAGGCACACTCTTAACAAGTAACAAGTATACTTGATATGACATGTATAAGCTTGATAGTGGCCCATCGAGGCGCACTCTTGACAAGTAACAAGTAAACTTGATATGACATGTATAAGCTTGGTAGTGGCCCGTCGAGACGCACTCCAGACAAGTAATCTTGACCAGTAACAAGTAACTTGACATGCCATGATAATCTTGAAACGCTGTTGCGACAGCTACCCTTACTTGCTAAGTAACTCTTGTCTTGACACCGTGGTTGATTTTCTTGATTGTGCCTGTACAAGCTACCTGTCTCGTCTTGCATCATGTCTAGACATAGATTTCTGGTTACCACGTCTGGAATTCATAACGAATCTGACTAGGTTAATGACTAGATTGATCAAGTAGTTCATATAGAGAGATTTTTCCAGTTACAGGCGATCCCATTATCCTGGCCACACCTGAGGGACTTGTAGCCTGTCGACGAGTACGGCACATTTTCCGCCTACTGTCATGTGGGGCACTTCTTGAAATTAAGTACTAAAGCATATTGTCATATGTTGCACTCCAAGTCACCTAATAATTTTTATAAATCACCTCGCCTGGATAACCTGGATAGCTGCAGGGCTTGTGACTTTGGGAACATCTCATTACTTCTTGCTAGTAAATAGGTTTGTGACAGCCTAGTTAGTTAAAGTATCAAGACGTTTTCTTGCTTGGCCATGATTGATGGATGGAGTCTAGTCTTGTCTAGACAGTGCCAGTATATGGTTACTTCAGTGCATTATTGTTTATGCTTTACTCTTGTCGATAAATGGTTAAGGACTATGTTTTGTTCAGGTGAAGGGTTACAACCCCGGTCCTTGTTTGGTTTACAGATTATAACTTGGTTTCTGAAATAGTTTCTTAGTTATCTTATCATTGTCATCCTATCTTTATAATCATGTCTTCTGGTTACATAATCATGTTCATTGATTTATATCTTCTGTTTATTAACCTGCTAGTTTTAGTTCCTAATTGAAGCCTCCCTTGTGGCACTTGCTCTTTTGGGTTCTGATCCAGCTAGTTTTGTAGCCCAAATTTTGTAGTAGCACCTGAGGATCTATCTGCCTTTCAGCCAGATGGTGAATACCAGACGTAATCCTGGCAACGAGTGGGTTTCTTATTTTGCTCTCCCACTCTCTTGTAAATTATTCTTTTGAGGTGTTTAGCCGCCGAGCAAGTGTTAGCTCGTATTAAAACTTAATTTCTGTCTGCCTACGGGCTGTAACATGATTGACAAATCCTAGGGTTGATCATGTATGACTTAAACTCTTGCTAGTCTTCGTATTTGTATGACTAGCTTCATGATCATCTGAATATGTAATGTTTCGGATGTCTTACTTTGTATATCTGATAATCTAACATCTTGTACATTTATCTGCTTGCTTGAGATTGAGACATTAGGCTTGTTCTTGACCATAGAGACTGATGTATTGTAGTTTAACCCTTATCCATCTAGACAGCCGTGACCATATTACGAGGTGGGTTGTACTTCAATGTACGTAGCTGGCTGTGTCTGTCTTTCGCTCTCCAGTATTCTGGTTCTGGGGCACAAAACGGTTTAAGTGGTAGCCTATGCAGGTCTTGAAAATCAAGATGTATGAGGGTTTAACTGAATAGATGTCTCAATCAGCATTCGCCCT
Organism: Iris pallida; assembly: GCA_029216955.1. Taxonomy (NCBI): domain Eukaryota; kingdom Viridiplantae; phylum Streptophyta; class Magnoliopsida; order Asparagales; family Iridaceae; genus Iris; species Iris pallida. Next base: position 9,499 of record JANAVB010002262.1, on the reverse strand, counting down.
TGATCTCTACTCGTGCTTTCTAATCTTCCTGAATCATAACCTGATAAGATAATTTATCCTTGATCTATCTTGGTCCTTCCTTATTGTTCCCATGTCATTATCTTCAGTGGCATTGTTCCTGGTCCTATCGATCAGCAAGGTGGAGCACCTCCAGTGAACCAGCAATAACCTGGGGACCAAGCCCGACACTCTAGAGCAGCATCCTGAGTCATGCATTTCGGGGATCTGGAGCTACCAGTCCAGCCAGCTCAGCCTACAGAGCCTGACAATATAACCCTGGTGTGACTCATCCGGGACTTGCTTGCTTCACAAGATCGTCGGAGTGATATCCTGCACCAGACTGTACAAGATGCCATGGGTAGAGTTGGTTACCAAGGGAACATTACGGTTAACAACTTCAAGCGCCTAAACCCTCCCTTCTTTGACGACAGTGAAGATGCTATTGCTGCCGATGCTTGGCTACTGGATATAGAGGTTATTCTGGAGGCAGCTCGAATTCCAGAGGAAGATAAGGTGGTCGTAGTGCGCCTATAGTTATTGGACTTAGCCCGCAGCTAGTGGACGATGTTAGCAGTTGGATTGACGATGCCTGTCTTGTGGGCGGTATTCAGTGACATGTTCCAGACGAAGTATTTTGATACAGTAGCTCTGTATGATCTGCAGACCAGATTCAACAATCTCAAGCAGATGGAAAGGACGGTCGATGGATATACGACCGAGTTTTCAAGGCTTAGTCGGTTTGCTACTACCTTGTTGGCCCGAATTGGACCGAGCACAGCGATTCCAACAGGGACTCCACCTAGAGATTATTTTAGTTGTGGAGCAGTTTGAGCACCAGAACTTTGATGCTATTTTGCGAGCAGTGAAAAGGCACGAATACACCTCCCAGAGGATAGTGGATAGAACTGGAGGACGGAAGAGGTCCCATAGACAGTTATATCAGTGATCAACACCAGCCCCGACAGCTAGGACTTTGACTATCGAACCTCCTAGGAGGGCGACCACAGTTTCGTCGATTCAGCACTCGACACCGACGTACCCTCATCAACAGAGGCAGAAGTAATCTTTCTCAATAGGCTGCACTCATTGTGGAAAACCAGAACACGTGGTTTCAAAGTATCGTAAAGAACAGAGATTGTACTTGGCTTGTGGGGCACCGGTTCACATGATAGGGTGTAACACCAAGTTTTCTAAAATGAGGGTAATTTTGAACTTTGTGATTTTAATCATTTAATGATGAGATTTAAATCATGTTATGAATTTTTAGTGAGTTTTAATCAATTTAAAACTATTTAAATCTGTGACTTGTGATTTTGATATTTTGCTAGTATAATCCTAGAGACTGTACTGATCTAGAGACTGAACCATGACCACGGGGACCTAACCATGTGATTATGATGACTAATTGCAACTTTTTAGCCTAAGGATATTTTGGTCAATTTGTGACTTTTGAATTATTTAGAATTTTGATTAATTGGTGAATTTTAGATTATTTTAATAATATTTAAATTAATGTAGTATAATTTTGGTTATTTTTATATTTTAATATTTTGGTAATTTTTATATTTTAATATTGATTTTACGGGATTTGTTTAGTCGGGTTTGAGTTTAGTTTCGTTCCGACTTGTGTAGTGACCCGGGTAGCTTAGACTCTAGACAGGACTCCAAGATTAGTTAGTCATGGCGCATAAACTCCACTAATTAAGTTAGTATGTATAGACTAATCCTACTTGTTAGATTGGTTAAGTTAGAGGCATAAATTTAATCCTTTTGATCCCAAACATTGAACCTAACTTAACATAGAGGACTAGTTGAGGCCTTATTGGGCTTTCCTCCAAAGTCCAAAGTAGGGTTTAATGGCAGCCACTATATGTAGGTTAGCCTTCCTTTCTTTTATTTCATTCCATCTTGCCTCTTTTCCTTCACAAAGTGTTCTTCCCCAAATTAGAGAGCTTTCCTCTTTGATTTGATCTCCAAATCTCTTCATTCCTCCACCAAAACTTTCATCCAACCTTCTCATACTATCAAGGGAGGGTGCTAGCAAATATTTGGATCAAAATACAAGGAGGAGTGTCCATTTTGGAAGGATCTTCGTATCGGAGCCGTGTCCTTGAGAGTATCATTGGGATCCCACTCCCAATAGATAAAACCAACCCTTTAAATTGATTTTCTATGCATATTAGTTAGTTTTGAATCCATAGGATCCACCCCCATACATGTAACCCCTTTAGATTCAAGTTTGAGGCCATCTGGAGCTCTCTAGAGCAAGTTAGAATTGTGTCTTGTGTCCTACTTACTAGATCTCAAATTAGGACACCTCATGTGTTTGGTTTAATGTCTAATAGGTTTAATTATGTTTTAATTTCAGTTTAGACATGTTAGAGGATGGATTGATGTTAGTTAGGATGGTTAGAATGAGTTTCATTTGGATACCCATGGTTAGATCTAAGTGGTTTAGTCTACATGTCATATTTTTAGCCTCAACTTGTCATTTTAGTGTCTCTTTGTATAATGGACTATTTTGTATATGTATAATATGTATGTTAGATATATTTCATATATTTAGATGTGTGTGGATATGTTGTTAGTGATGTACTTGTGTTAGAGGAGAGGGGAGTGTGGATTAATATATATCTTGAGTGGTGTTGAGAGTGAGATGTGTTTCTTTTGTCCAAACAACCCAAATTCGTCATAATATTCATCCAGGTTTTTAGTAGCCATAGCAACTTAGAAATATCATAACTTTTAGCTTAGAACTCCGATTAATCTTCCGTTTTTTAAAAGAACTGTATCGAAGTTAGATTTCCAAATATATATATTAATAGGTCAAATGCATTGTAGAATTTTCTGTAGAACTGTTTGAGTGTTAGCTGTTCGAAAGACAAACGCGTTTCGATGTTTTTGCGATTCCGGGAGCTTCCAGACAGGAAAATATGATCCGTTTAAAGTTTCGAAAAGCTAATATGAAGGGATACAACATACTTTAATCCTAGAATTTAGTAAAGGCGCAATTGGTATAGTATTGATTTTAAGTAAAAGAGTGACTATACGATATAGGCATTTTGTGTAACCTATAAACCTATGTAGTATGGATATTACATGAATGTAGAGTATGTAATGCATGATATGTCAGATGAATGAAATGATATATATATGTTATGTATCCTCTTTACATTAATGTATATAGATATGGTTGAATGCAAGCATATAGGAATGCAATCAACGTAATGTATGTAAGCAATGCATAAATGCATGAATGAAAGAATGATATACAACATATGCATGAAAGTATAATGAATACTAGATATGAATGCAAGGTATACATGTAATGATAGATATGAATGCATAATGTATACATAATATAATACAGTATATAATAATAGTATGTATGGTAATGTAGAATATATGAAGCAAGCATGTATATGTCCACTGTTTTTTCGTTTTTTTACATTTTTTCTTCCCTTTCCTATCCATTTCAGTTTTTCCCTTTTTTTCTCTTCTATTTTTACATATTGTATACAATGTATATAATGTATAGATGCATGCAAGTATGTAATATGCATGAATGACATGTATGTAATGAAAATAAGTATATGTATGCAGCTTAATGATATGTGAATGAATATAATGCATGAACTGAAGTATGTATGTATATTGGATATGAATGAATGATATATATATGTGCAAGATAATGTAATGTATGTATTCACATATATTTTGAGTTGAATATATGAGTTTGTATGCATATATTATGCATGTATGCATATATGAATATAATGTATGCAAGTATATAATGTATTCAAATATGTATGTATACATGATATGTATGTATGCAATGTAAGTATGTATGTATGCATTTCTATAAACTGAGCTAACCTATGACCTTTACACACATGCATTCATACACCCTTTAACACCATGTATCCCATGTCACATACACCTACCTATCACTAAATCTGAGAACATTAACACATATCCTTTCACACACATGCCAAACACACTCACACACTTACTCTTTTACCTCTTCTTCTCTCTCTCTATATATATATATATATATATATATATATATATATATATATATATATATATATATATATATATATATATATGCCCTATATACATAGCTTTCCTATATATATCTATGTATATGAATATGTGAATGTGAATAATATATATACATTATATGACTATGTTTGTGTGCCTTGTTAGCTTATGGTTTAGTTTTATGCTTGGTTTAGCAAGTAACTTAGGCTATTAGGTAATAGCTATCTTGGATACTTGATTTGCATTTACTTAGTTTGTTTAGACCTAGAATTGACTAACCTAGAGTAGTTGACCATTGTTGACCCAACCCTAACTAGTTTGACCACAGTTGACTAGAGTTGATGTAGCTTCCCTTCCCGGAGAATATTTTTTTAAATATTTCTTATTATTTATTTGATTTAAATAGTAATTTTAGAATTTTATAAATGATTATTTAGTTAATTATTACGGTAGATGACTTTAGCGATGATGGAGTTTTCAAGTACAAGACGGCTAGAAATTATAGCACGGATAGTGCAGTAGCATGCTTTGACTAGTGTTTAGCCATGGTAGGGGAATGCCAAACCATAGGAGTGTCCTAACTAGGAAAAATAGGCCAAATTGCGGCTTAACCCTATGGATGATTTAAATATCCATTAATTAGATTATTGACTTTTGGAAGACCCGATCGTGCCAAACCAACCAGATTGGACCCGAACCAAGCTCAAGCCCGTGTAGGCAGGAAGTTTGACCAAGATGCTAGTGTCGATATATTTTGTGTGTACGTATTTTCTTAAATGCTCTATTACATATATTTTGTAAGTAATTATTATTAATATTATTACGGTTATTATATATATATATATATATATATATATATATATATATATATATATATATATATATATATATATATATATAAGTATTTGATATTCATAAGATATCTAAAAGTATTTTAAATAATTTTTCTTATTTATCCTGGTGTATTTTTGGAATATTTAGGCTACAACCCATATTTGTATACGTACCTATTTTTGGATTCCATGTTTTGTTATAATTGTTACTATTATTAATATTGTTAATATAATTATAATAATATCGTTTGGAAGTTTGGATTAAATATAAAATAAATATATGTATGTATATACGTTTTTTAGATATTTTAAAGTATTATTTGATTGCTTGGAATACTTGTTGTAGAGGTATAAATATATATGTAGTAGACACATATATAGATATAGATGTATATATAAATGTAATTATATATAGAGGTAATAAAAATAAATAGAAAAGAAAAGGAAAAGAATAACAACAACAACGATTCCATATCCCAGGCCCGGCCAACCATTCACCAGTAGGCTGACCCAGTCGAGCAACTGGTTCCCCCACAGCCAAAGGCCCACAGACCCAAAAACCATACTCACCCATACCCGGATTCCCAGTCCTTCCCCTCAGCCCACAGGCTCGGCCCACAAACCACATCCTCAAACCCGGCCCACATGATAACAGTCCCAAACCGATCCTAAACTTCCCCCGGCCTAGGCTCGATCCCCTGTTTACACACAGCACAAATAAACCGAGACCCGACCCCCGACCCCCGACCCCCGACCCTACTATTAATAAGCACACGAGAGAGATTCTCTACTTTTAACAAATACGTCATGCACAGCCACCACGCCGCCGCCATGGTGGCCTACCACCGCCCGGCCAGGTCCGCGCGGACAGCACGCACAAGCGCAGGATTGCAGCAATAGTTGCAGCCACGAAGTTGACTTTATGGCATAGTTTTACGACGATCAATGGATCGTTTCGCCTTCCGTCTTTTCTGGTATACTCATAACATGTACAACTTGTATTCCCTTCAATTACTTTTGATTCATACGAACTAGTTAGTCCGGTATCTCGACACAAAGTCGACTAAAAACATGTTTTTCAAGTATCAAACAGGGCAGCCCCGACCCCGTATTGGAAGACCAAAACTAGTCGAAACATTGAGAAATATAGGAAACTAATTAAAGACAGTCCTAGCCAACCTATAGGGCTCTGCAACCAAATTTACAGAACTCGATTTCGTTGACTAAGCGTCGAGAAATCGGATCCCAAAGTTTGACAAAAACCTGTTTTAAAATCTAGAAAAATCTCTGATCCAACGTGCGTCCTGCCAATCCGGGCGACGTGGTCGCGAAACGAAAGCATCGAAAGGTGCATATCGGCTTTGTGGACGTGTAGGCTTTGACGGAATTCAAATTGGTCACGTGTGCGGGACGAATTTAATGCGTATCCGTCGAAATTCACCGTATCGACCTCTGTGCAAATTTCTCAATTACTTTGTGCACGCTCGTCAGATCAAGACAAAACTTGCGCCAACAGGGCCGTATCGTTTTTTGGTCCTATATGCCAAGTTTGGTCCGATTCTGAGACAGTTTATTGGATCGTCGTTTTGCGGGCCCCACGATCCGATTCAACGAGCAATTTTGTACACGGCCTACCGAAATCCAAAATTGGACATACCGTTAGATTCGTATCATCAAACTGGATCTGTAGACATATAGTTTGATGACTTTAGAGACCATTGACTCTGGCACATTTTTCGGTGCAAAGTGGGTCCAACGGCGGACACCGTTTTGGCCTGAAATTACCGTTTTGCCCCTGTGTCCAGAATTGGACTTAAGGACAAGCAAGTCCTAGCTAATTTGACTATTTTAAGAATGTTGGCAATGTCTGTTTCAGCTGTCGAAGACAGTTATGATGATTTGGACTTATCGACTTACCAGTTGACTATATTTTGTTGGATCTGCGTGCAACCACCAGGCAAGTATACCTTGTCTTCCTCTACAGTTTTATTTACATATATTGTATTTCATTTTCTAGTTTTGATTGTTTATGGACATGTGTTTTTTTGTATTATATTCTTTTGAGTTGTTTTTATTGTATATAGTCGTGTTCATGTTTGGTCTTGTGGTTCACACTTGGAGTTCTCGTCCGTACCTTGCTTGAGTCATGTCATAGAACGAGTACGTGTAATTGCACTGCTAAATCCTTGATATTATTTTCTTGGCACTAGAGAGTCCACACTCGGGACGAGGGCATTTTTCTTGATCTGTTTGCTTCCGTGAGTCCACACTCGGGACGAGGATGTCGATTATTTGTACCAGAGAGTCCACACTCGGGACGAGGGTGTTGACTTGACTTGCACCAGAGTGTCCACACTCAGGACGAGGGTATTTATATTAGAGAGTCCATACTCGGGATGAGGATTTATACTTGCACCAGAGAGTCCACACTCGGGACGAGGGTACCTTGCCGTGAACTAACCAGAGAGTCCAAACTCGGAACGAGGGTATTACTAACCAGAGAGTCCACACTTGGGACGAGGGTTAGTGTTTAGTTCAAACCTGTGAGTCCACACTCGGGATGAGGGTTTGGTTCTTCCATTGATCTCGTGTTCATCGTTCATCCGACAGTTCATTTATGCGTAGTTGTTCTAGTGTTTGTGTGTTCATGTTCGTGTTCGTAGTCATTTGTCGTATTCCTATCTTCTTGTTTATTTTCTTGCGCATAATAAAACTGTTAGATATGCATGTATATTATGTATCTTGCTATGTCCTCTGAGGACTTGATGATCTTTTCAGGTTTAGCGATTGCATGGAGTTAGCTAGTGGTTCTGGATGACAGACGTGATGATACGCTTGCGGGATTCAGGTATCGTTATTGTGTTTATTATCCGCTCGTGCTTTCATACCTTATCATGAGATATCCTGTTTCTTGATTCAGCTTTAGACCCTTGTTATTTCCTTTAGAGTCTTATCGGACATATATGCTAGTGGGCTGCAGACCACGGCCCATAGTGTTCATTCATGTTTATTGTCTTATTGTGGATTGAGATATATATTGTTTTGCCATAATTTGGCAGTATACCATAGCCTTGACAGCATTTACGTATTCGTGTCAGGCTGGGGTTCGCTTGATGCGTAGCTGGCTTGCTCACGAGCTCGCGTCCGAAAAGCGGGTGCAGGTCGTGACAAGTTTTTTTGGTGGCCTATGCAGGTCAGAGCATATCGTACCAGTTACATAATTGTACTGGTACGAGCCTGCAAATTTGACTAAACCTTTAGGAATCTCAAGCCACACTGCCTTGAACTTTCTTCTAAAAATTTCGCTATGTCCTTGAAATTTCATAATTGTTCTCGATTATTCTTCCTTGCTTTTCGAACCATTGATTCTCGTCCCTTCCTATTCCGGGATGACGAACGATCGTGATGTCTAGGATTCATTAGAAATTCTTAAATTATAGTATAATATTTCTTAACTATTGAAGATTTGGTTATTTATAGATATGCGGGATTATAAATGCCATATGCCTAGATATCTGCTGGTAGAATTGTTAGCAACTAGTTAGAAGACCATAAGACTTTAGTGACCGTGTTTTGAGGAGTAGTGTGACCAAAGGGGGGTAAGAAGTCCCCAAGTAATCGGAGTTATAAAATGACTAGAGAAGGTCATACAGTATTTCGAGGAATTAAATTGAGAAGATTAAGATAATAGTAGACTTTAAATTTTAAGGAATAATTATGAATTAGAATTTCGAGGACGAAATTATTTTTAAGGTGGGTAGATTTGTAGCTTCCCTTCCCAGAGAATATTTTTTAAAATATTTCTCATTATTTATTTGATTTAAATAGTGATTTTAGAATTTTATAAATGATTATTTAGTTAATTATTACGGTAGATGACTTTAGCCATGATGGAGTTTTCATGTACAAGACGGCTAGGAATCATAGCACGGATAGTGCAGTAGCGTGCTTTGACTAGCGTTTAGCCATGGTAGGGGAATGCCAAACCATAGGAGTGTCCTAACTAGGAAAACCAGGCCAAGTTGCGGCTTAACCCTATAGATGATTTAAATATCCATTAATTAGATTATTGACTTTTAGAAGACCCGATCGTACCAAACCAACCAGATTGGACCCGAACCAAGCTCAAGCCCGTGTAGGCAGGAAGTGTGACTAAGATGTTAGTGTCGATATATTTTGTGTATACGTATTTTCTTAAATGCTCTATTACATATATTTTGTAAGTAATTATTATTAATATTATTACGGTTATTATATATATATATAAGTATTTGATATTCATAAGATATCTAAAAGTATTTTAAATGATTTTTTTTTTATTTATCCTGGTGTACTTTTGGAATATTTAGGCTACAACCCATATTTGTATACATACCTATTTTTGGATTCCATGGTTTGTTATAATTGTTACTATTATTAATATTGTTAATATAATTATAATAATATCGTTTGGAAGTTTGGATTAAATATAAAATAAATATATGTATGTATATACGTTTTTTAGATATTTTAAAGTGTTATTTGATTTCTTCGAATACTTGTTGTTGTAGAGGTATAAATATATATGTAGTAGACACATATATAGATATAGATGTATATATAAATGTAATTATATATAGAGG
>JANAVB010002261.1:5000-45344 GCA_029216955.1 Iris pallida | reverse complement strand
TATATATATATAACTTACATATATATATATGCATACACATAACTATATAGGCCTATAGACTATGTACACTCATATACCATATAGGTACCTATATATAGATACCATATATATAATTCTAAACAATTATATATTCATTCATATATATCATATATATATATATATATATATATATATATGTATATATACAACATATATATATTACATATATATAGAGAGGGAAGGGAGAGAGAATTAGAGTGAGAGAGAGAATTAACAGTGAGAGAGAGAGGGAATGGCTAGACAGTGAATGGGGGGGATTGTTCTCAAATTTCCTGAGAACAGGAAAACTGCCCCCCCCCCCCCCAAACAATACACAATGCACTCACACACACCTACATGTATATACACATGTACACACATGTGTATACACCCAAATTCCTCCCACACACTCACAAACATATATACTATCTATCCATACACTGAAAATACACATATACATGTATTAATCATAATAAAAATAGACTTGAAATTCACTTTGGAAAACTGGGAATAAATCCTAAAAATCTGGAAATGGGGACTGTGAACAGGGAAACATGGTAAACCCAAAAAAACACACATGTAACCGAGCTATGGCTCGAAACCAATGGTTGGTAAGTGATGCCCCACATGTGTACGTGTCATGTGTGTCACTGGAAGTCCACCACGACACGACACGGCGTATCCAGTGTCAAAAACCCAAATCGGGTAAACACAGTGCACTGTACAGTGCACTGTCTCGTGCACAAGTTCGCGTGTGTGTAGGACACGACACACACATCCACGTGTCTCGTGGTCATGCACATGTGTAGCCCACGTGTTGGGCTACACACTCGTGTCACCACGAGGTGTCCACGACTCGTGTCCGTACGACACGAAGGCCGTGTCAGTGAGGAAAAATGTGCACGTGCAGTGTAGTGCACGACCAGTGCACGTGTCCTCGTGTCCTCGATAGGACACGAGAGTGTCTCAAACTCGAGGGGGCATGACAGAGGTTGCCCCCTCCTCTGTGTTAATTTTCCCGTGTCCACGTGTCCTACAGTGTCCGTACTAGGTGTCGAGTAGCAGGGGAGACTGTACAGTCTCGTGCGCGTGTGTCGGAGGGTCGTGTGCTCCACACGTGGCACGTAGAGCCTCGTGCTCGTGTCAGTGGGTAGGTGGGGTGGTTAGGTTCGTGTCTAGGTTTTCGTATCGTGTCCACGACTCGTGTGGACACGACAGGAAGTGTCAACAGTATCGTTTTACAGTGTGTACAGTGGGTTTTAACAGTGTGTTCGTGTCCTATTTTGGACACGGACACAACTCGAAGTGTGCTCAGGCAACTAGGGTTGTGTCCTACATGTCTTGGGCTACCCAAAAATATATTTTGTTTTGAAAAACTACAACTTTTATTCCTAAGTGGCATTTCATCAAACACTGCAATTAGAACACAGATACGTGTCCGATACGGACACCAAACCAACCCTAAATTTTACCAAACTTAGCCTACAGTTCCAAGGTACCTAGATGCATGCAACCATGAAAAGAAATCATAATATTAATAGGTTTTAGGGCATGTTACCTATGAGTGCAAAAATCCAATGAAACCAAGGTGGGGGGGTTTGTCCTCTTCACTTGAGATGGCCAAATTGATCTTCAACCTTGCTAACTAGCCTCCCTTAGTATCCTCAATAGTAGGGGGTTCCAATGCAAGAAATTTGGCTCAATTTGGAGCTAAGTTGATTGAATGGTGAGGGTGTGAAGTTGTGGGAAAACTTGATTTTTAGTGTAAAGGAAAGGGGGCCTTTGATGGGGGTGTGATTATATAGAGGGGGGAGGGTAGTATTTGGCTGCCATGGGGGGGTAGGGTAGATATTTAGGGTCCCCTCCACCTTGCTAGCTTAGCCCCTAAGGCTTTGACTAGGTAGATAGATATTTCTAGGTTCTAAAATATCTAAAAAGTAAGATATCTAGATATTTATGAAACCTAGATATTTACACATAAAGCTAACATCCTCTACTTAGTCTTCTAGGTTAGTGGCTAACCTCTAGATTAGTGCTAAACTAGGTTAGGGACTAACATGACACTAATCAATAATTAGACAATAAAAAACACATAAATACAAATAATTCCAAATAAATCCTAGAAAATTACCAAAATACCCTTTAGGCTAAAAAGCCCTAATTTGATGTTCTAAACCTATGGCTAGGCTCACATGATTATGGTTAGTCTCTAGGTTATGAAATCTCTAGGGTTTACACTAGGGTTATACTAGTAAAGTCACAAAGTCATAAGTCATGACTTAGAAAATGGTTTTAATTAACTAAAAAAATCACCAAAAATCATATCACGACTAAAATACCATTAATAATTAATAAAAATAATAATTTTCAAAAATACCCCAATTTTAGAAAACTGGGTGTTACAAGTCTACCCACCTTAAAATAATTTCGTCCTCGAAATTTAGATGGTCGTACTCCTCCTAGGTCAAACCTCCAACAATCAGGGTCGAAGCTACTACCTAGCAACATACAAGGTCAACAAGCAAAAATATGGGTAATAGACCTATACTGGGTCATGTCCAAAAATTGGTTGGCAATCTTAGGTCATAGGGTGTCCTTAAATCAAATCGAATCAAAGTAACTCCATGGGGTAAATCAGGATGGAGCCTCGGGTCAGGAAAATCGTACTAAGCAAATGAAGCACACAATGGTATGCCTGAGTGGGACACTAAGATCATGGGTATAGAGTGTCATGTCTAGGTTCTGTAGTGAAATTTGTTTTGAGAAAACAACTAGTCTTGTGCTCCAAATTTAAAAGTCATGGTAATGTGCCTATGATGATCACAATTTAGAGTGGGAAAGGTCTGTGGCCTGAATTAAGCCAGAAATTATGATGCATAGTGGTACCAGGGGGACAGGTTAAATGGAACAGTCTGTGGTCCCATCTAGGTGCACTAGTCATTCTAGATCAATACTGTCCTATGGTATCAAAACATATAAGCAATCTAAGGTATCCTAATTGGGAAGATAAGGAAACAACAATCATCAAGGCTATAGGGTCGTCTACCATCCTATATGAAAATTGGTTATTAATAAGTAAGTGAGAAATCATTAAAAGTTATTATTCCATAAGAAGAAAATTGAAAATTTAGGTACAAATAATCACAAATAGATTTTAGTCTTGACACGATCTAAGTTGATCAATTTCAGGATAAATTGAGAATTGGGCAAGATGGGAGATCAATGAAATCAAGTATGGGCACGGGCATCCAATGATGAAGATCCAGGTCATGATTGAATTTAACTCAACTGGATACGAATACGAGGTTCATAGGCGATAAAATAATTCTCAGAAGAATTGTCAAGGCTGTTGCGGATAAGATTCTAAGGCAAGTTTAATTATGTTTCCATCCACGTAGATTAATATATGAAAAGCGAACCAAAACGCAATAGGTTGATCAGACCATCATGCGTCGGTTCTTATTAGATAATATGTTAGTGGGTGCGCACCCAGTAAAATATATCATGATCAAGCTCGAAAAGGATAAGCTTGTAAAACTAAGGATAAATTACAGCATAAGATATAAGTAAGGGTGGAAATGATGAAAGAAAATACATAGTCCAAGATCCTTAACCAATCGGGTCAAGCATTCAAGATAAGGTACAAGGTTAAGCATTTTAAGGGTTCAAGCAGAACACCATCACATGCCAGGTCGAAAGAATTGAGCCAAGGTGGATCTCTAATTGAAATAAGAATTAATTTAGTATCATGGTAGGGTTTAGTTTAGCCATTTGACCAGAAAATCATATCAAGAAAATAGAGTACAAGGAGATGGGTTTTAGTAGGACATGGAATACCTACATGAAGGTAGGCTAGTCTTGGTCTTACATGTGAAGTTTGTTGGGAGGTAACAGCTAGTATTATACTCTGAATATCTAAGTCACGGTAATGGACGTCCAATGATCTAGAATAGAAAGTGGGAGTTCAAGACGTGATAATTGATGCAAAAATTAAAGAAGATCAAATTAACCCATGAATAAAATTAATTAGGAATCCAGTAAATAATTTAGGAACACAGCCCTAGGGATAGATAGGCTACTAGATGAAATATAGTTAGGGTTCGATCAAATCAAGGTCAAGGTTAGAAGGTCTCAATAAAGTCTTTATTTGAGGAAATGTCGAGTAAGTCAGGTTTGGGATACAGTCACATAGTTTGGTAGAAAGAGTTGAGCAAGATGCAAAATAGGGGACAGTTCATTTCAATGGAAAGCAATTAGCAAGAGGATTAGATGGCAAAAAATAGATGAGAGTTTTCTCATAAATGTGATTGAGTACCCTAAAATAAAAGATATTAATCTAACACAAAGAAATTAAAATCAACAACTACAAAAATTTCAAAATCATCAACTAACACCAGGATTCAAAGTTCCACAGTGAATCCTCCAAAAATCAAATTCAATCAAGGAAAAAGGAGTTTAAATCGTAATTTCAAATGAGATTCTCAAGGGTCATCCCAGGAATCTCTCAAGGTATCCTAACAATGATTGAGTATCCTCTCTCACTAAGCCTATTTCTCAAATCCTATCGCAGGCTGTAGTGATACTCTAGTTCGAATACCATTACATAAACTCGACCTGCATGGGCCACCACTAAAAACGTGTCACGACCCCACCCTAGAGTAAGGGCACGAGAAGTGGGTACGTCCAGCCTACGCCGCAGTGTCGGCAGTAGAACGCTGTCCTAGGTCAATCATCTAACAATACCAAAGTACCTGTACAGTTTATACTCTCCGAATGTAGGTGACATAACAATATACATCTCAATCACATCTAGGGCAGAAGAACGAAAGACAGATAGATAGATAGTAACTCAAGAGAACAGTAGAATAGATGAAATAAGTCTAAGTGTCTAGGATACATAACATCAGAATGTCAACCCAATATACAGAATAAGTCTAGGAGTCTATACATCTTAACGTCTCAAAATACAACTCAAAATGTGAGACAAATGATAATACAGAAAGATTGTCTAGCTAAACTAGCCTAGACTACTGGGGCAACATCCACAGCTACAGGTGGATCCTGCTGAGGGTCCACAACATAAGTATCATCTAGTCCTGCTCCATAATAGGTAGTCACCAGGGCCTCATCCTCATCCTCTGTAATATTTTTAACAGGTCCAGTCAGGACAGGAACGAGCACAATACATCTCACGCAGTGCATAGTATGATAGGAAATATAAAACATGCAATAGAGTAAAATACAGTAACTGCTGAAAGAAGATATATGTAGCAAAAGAGATAGCTGTAAAGGAAATATCTACTGTATATAGAGAACTGTAAGTGGCTAGTGATGTAGAGCACAAGATAGGCATGTGAATGGCTAGAATTTATATATGATTACACTACTGAGTTTGCACATGATTACACTACTTTGGAATTATTCATATGTCCACTTCTACTCCCCCGTTTTCCCAATCAATACACAAGGATCCATTCATGTTACGTTAAGATTCGTGATAAGCCCATAATTGGGTGATACGTGAGTGATTCATGAAGATTCATGAAGGCTCGGTGATCATGAGAGTACATGAGTCACTAGCTGATACATGAAGATACATGAAAATAGAAGCATGAGATACATGATGTAAGTGAAACACACGTGACAAAAGTACCTGATGCTCCCGAGGGAGGTAACATCTCATGAAAAGATCCATATAGTACCAATCCGTGATAACAATCGTGTCAGCATCAAGTAAAGTAATCTAGAGCAAGAATATAAATCCTGGCAAATATGAAACGGTCAGAGAATGTACTCGCCTGATAACTGAATGTCTGAAGAGGATATACTGTCTGAGGAGAGGTGTATGGCTCCTAATCAGAGCAATACAAGTCATAATGTATCCACAATGGTAAAAATAAAGTATACAATGCATACTACATGATTCTAGGTCAATCTGGTCAAAAGTCAACTCTTGGTCAACTTTAATAGTCAAACTAGGTCACATGAAGTCATACTGGGTTACAGGAAATCAAACTAAGTCAAACAAGGTCAAACAAGTCAAGATTAGTCAAATCTAGGTTAAAGTCAACTCTTGGTCAATATTCAAATCAAACTAGTCAACATGATCATTCTGGGTCAAGTCTAAGTCAAACTTAGACCAACTAAGGTATTGGTCAAACAAAGACTAGTCAGCAAGGTAATTAGGTCAAACAAAGACTAGTCAATAAGGTAATTTGGTCAAACATGGTCAGACTAGTTAAACTAGTCATTTTTGGTTAGTCCTAGTTAATTCTAGGTCAATTAGGTCAAGGTTTGACCTATAGTTGACTTTGGTCAACAATGGTCAACATTTGGGTCAACCTAGGTCTAGTAGGCCTAATGGTCTATCCTAACTCATTGGCCATAGGCCATAGGCTAATAACCAAGTTCCATAGGCTAATGCCATATGGGTATCTACCTTATACAATATATATATATATATATATATATATATATATATATATATATATATATATATATTTTATATATATATATATATATATATATATATATATAATATAATATATAAAAAATATATATATATATAACTTACATATATATGCATACACAACTATATAGGCCTATAGACTATATACACTCATATACCATAGGTACCTATATATAGATACCATATATATAATTCTAAACAATTATATATCATTCATATATATATACATATATATATATATATACAACATATTATATATATAATATATATATATCTTATATATATATATATATATTACATATATATAGAGAAGGAAGTGAGAGAGAGAGAATTAGAGTGAGAGAGAGAGAATTAACAGTGAGAGAGAGAGAGAGGGAATGGGCTGGACAGTGAATGGGGGGGGGAATTGTCCTCAGATTTCCTGAGAACAGGAAAACTGCCCCCCCCCAAACAATACACAATGCACTCACACACCTACATGTATATACACATGTACACACATGTGTATACACCCAAATTCCTCCCACACTCACATACATATATACTATCTATCCATACACTGAAAATACACATATATATGTATTAATCATAATAAAAATAGACTTGAAATTCACTTTGGAAAACTGGGAATAAATCCTAAAATCTGGAAATGGGGACTGTGAACAGGGAAACATGGTAAACCCAAAAAATACACATGTAACCGAGCTATGGCTCGAAACCAATGGTTGGTAAGTGATGCCCCACATGTGTACGTGTCGTGTGTGTCACTGGAAGTCCACCACGACACGACACGACGTGTCCAGTATCAAAAACCCAAATCGGGTAAACACAGTGCACTGTGCAGTGCACTGTCTCGTGCACAAGTTCGCGTGTGTGTAGGACACGACACACACATCCACGTGTCTCGTGGTCATGTACACATGTAGCCCACGTGTTGGGCTACACACTCGTGTTACCACGAGGTGTCCATGACTCGTGTCCGTGCGACACGAAGGCCGTGTCAGTGAGGAAAAATGTGCACGTGCAGTGCAGTGCACGACCAGTGCACGTGTCCTCGTGTCCTCGATAGGACACGAGAGTGTCTCAAACTCGAGGGGGGGCATGACAGAGGTTGCCCCCTCCTCTGTGTTAATTTTCCCGTGTCCACGTGTCCTACAGTGTCCGTACTAGGTGTCGAGTAGCAGGGGAGGCTGCACAGTCTCGTGCGCGTGTGTCGGAGGGTCGTGTGCTCCACACGTGGCACATAGAGCCTCATGCTCGTGTCAGTGGGTAGGCGGGGTGGTTAGGTTCGTGTCTAGGTTTTCGTATCGTGTCCACGACTCGTGTGGACACGACAGGAAGTGTCAACAGTATCGTTTTACAGTGTGTATAGTAGGGTTTTAAAAGTGTGTTCGTGTCCTGTTTTGGACACGGACACAACTCGAAGTGTGCTCAGTCTACTAGGGTTGTGTCCTACATGTCTAGGGCTACCCAAAAATATATTTTGTTTTGAAAAACTACAACTTTTATTCCTAAGTGGTATTTCATCAAACACTGCAATTAGAACACAGATACGTATCCGATACGGACACCAAACCAACCCTAAATCTCACCAAACTTAGCCTACAATTCCAAGGTACCTAGATGCATGCAACCATGAAGAGAAATCACAATATTAATAGGTTTTAGGGCATGTTACCTATGAGTGCAAAAATCCAATGAAACCAAGGTAGGGGGGTTTGTCCTCTTCACTTGAGATGGCCAAATTGATCTTCAACCTTGCTAGCTAGCCTCCCATAGTATCCTCAATAGTAGGGGGTTCCAATGCAAGAAATTTGGCTCAATTTGGAGCTAAGTTGATTGAATGGTGAGGGTGTGAAATTGTGGGGAAAAACTTGATTTTTAGTGTAAAGGAAAGGGGGCCTTTGATGAGGGGGTGTGATTATATAGAGGGGGGTGGTAGTATTGGCTGCCATGGGGGGGGTTAGGGTAGATATTTAGGGTCCCCTCCACCTTGCTAGCTTAGCCCCTATGGCTTTGACTAGGTAGATAGATATTTCTAGGTTCTAAAATATCTAAAAAGTAAGATATCTAGATATTTATGAAACCTAGATATTTACACATAAAGCTAACATCCTCTACTTAGTCTTCTAGGTTGGTGGCTAACCTCTAGATTAGTGCTAAACTAGGTTAGGGACTAACATGACACTAATCAATAATTAGACAATAATAAAAACACATAAATACAAATAATTCCAAATAAATCCTAGAAAATTACCAAAATACCCTTTAGGCTAAAAAGCCCTAATTTGATGTTCTAAACCTATGGCTAGGCTCACATGATTATGGTTAGTCTCTAGGTTATGAAATCTCTAGGGTTTACACTAGGGTTATACTAGTAAAGTCACAAAGTCATAAGTCATGACTTAGAAAATAGTTTTAGTTAACTAAAAAAATCACCAAAATCATATCATGACTAAAATACCATTAATAATTAATAAAAATAATAAATTTTCAAAAATACCCCAATTTCAGAAAACTGGGTGTTACAATTATTCTTATCTTCCCTTCGTGCTTGCTAGAGATTGACCCTACTAGTTAGATGTCCCAAACACCCTTAGCTTAATTCTTTAAGTTGGGTAGAATACCCCACGACCTGACACCCCCTTGACCATTAAGGGAATATAAATAGTATCATCTGGACTATAGAGTCTAGAGGAATTTAATCCATTTGGTTAACCAAACCTTGGACAATAAAACCGTAGAATGATGGTATAGGAATAAACAAGACTTAGATTTTTATGACACTTGGACTACTTATACGAGTTCTTATTTCATCTACCCTCGTGCCTATGTTTTACTATCTAAACTAATGATGCTAATATAGCCTAGTATTTGCAAGCTAATCCTTATCGAGCTTGATCAAGACATATGCTATAGAGTGGCCACTTACTAACATATTGTCTAATCAGAACTGGTGCATGATGGTCTGATCAACCAAGTGCACTTTGGTTCGCTTTTGTCTATTATTCTACGTGGATGGAACATAATTAAACTCGGTCTTTAGAATCCTATCCACGACTGCCTTGACAATTCTTTTGAATTATTCGATCGCCTTTGAACCACATATTCGTATCGATAACGCCTCCTTCGAACTCTATTGCTTTCGCCTTCACCATTTTAGAAGGACGAAAGCATGGTACTAGAAATTCCTCTAGCCTTTCTATCGACTATGACCATTCTCACTCGATGTTGCTATATTTTCATCCTAAACTACTCAACCTTTTCCTCGACCCTAAATCTACAAGCTTGACCTTCTAATCACTTGAATTTAAGAAGTGATTACAATCGCCTCGTAATCATATCCTCAACCTAGACTACGACCATATAAACTTCTTTAAGGAACCCTTCTATCTACCGTTGTGCCTTCTCAACCCCCCTACGAATTCCTAATTTCGAGGACGAAATACTTTTAAGTTGGGTAGGATGTAAAACTCCTAAATTTCTACTATTAATTTTTATTAAATTTAGTACTGATTTAAAATTTTGTATTGTATGTCGCGTAGTCGTATTGTACATCGCCCATAAAATTTTATTTTTCGTAATGGCTCGACGATTGAGAATATGTGTGAGCGTACATAATTTAGAAAAACATTTTGTTCTATTTTTTATAGTTTAAAATAATAGATATAATAATTAGTTTTGCTATCATTTCTAAGCTTGTTTTTTTTAAAAAAGTTATAAATAATAAATAATATTTTTGTATACTAGAAAAGCATAATTATGTAAAGAATATTTGTGCATACATATATTTTGTAATTAGTTATTAGTCTATTTTAAATAAAAATATAATTTTTGAGATTTATTAATATTAATATTTTATTATTCAAAAAGATATTTAAAAATATTTATTATTTTCGAAATTATTATTATTGGTATTTTGAAAAATATAATTGGAAGTTATTGTGGCCATTTAAATCTTGATTTATTTTTTGGATTTATTTAAATAGATTAAATTAATATCCATATTTGGAATTTGAATTATCTTATTTGATTCTAAATAAAAGATAGAATTTAATTAGATTTAAATTGGATTTTGATTCGGATTTGGATTTATTTAAATTAATAGATAAATTGTCTAATAGGGTTTTAAATCTTTTCCTAATCCTATCCAAATGGGAATTCCCACATCCTATAAATAGGCAGGTACTCATCCATGTATTTCTATTCTCCACAAAATTCCACAACCAAACGTGCGTGCATCGTGTCCGTGTTCCACCATCCATAATCTTATTCCATTTTTTTTACAATTACATCAATTTCTCGTGTCGGACACATCTCCGACACGACTTCGACTCCACCCGTGTCATATAGGACACAAACTCAGCCCGTGTCAGACAACCCCGATACGGCAAACATCTAATCCCTAGCCTAAAACCTATCCTAACCCAATATATAGCCATCAACCATCGCGGTCAACTGTTCCTCCCTGTCCAGCGCTCCGGTACCCGACCCCCATACCGTCTCTGGCACCTCCACCACCGAACCCCGCCTATACCACCACTCCTACCAGCACTTCTCCAACGGCCTGGACCTCTACGGCACCACCATCACCGTCTACCACCAAGCTACCATCGTCGAAACCACAGCCTACCTTTGTCTTGTCGGCAGCAACCCCGACAGCTTTGTACCTCCATTACCAATGCCCAATAGAACCCTTAAAACACCCAGCCAATTCCCATCATGCCACCGTGACGTCGCTTCCGACCGCCTCCTTACCTTTCCTCCACCGTGCGTACCCCCTCCTCCTTGAGTGCCCCCGTAACCGCTGCCCCTTTTTTCCTCCTCCTCCGTCCCCCGCGTCTGCCGTGGCCGGCCGCGCGTGCCCCTCCGCCCCGCGGCGAACCGCCAACATCCTCCACCGCACGACCCGATCGCCGCCCGCCGTGGCCTACTTCCCAGCTCCGCCCGCTCGAACAAAACCCACCGCGCCACCGCCGATCTCGAACCGCCGCGCGTCCTCTCTCCTCCGCCTCTCCCCGTTGGCGCCCGAACGCCGCCGGACCACCGACCCTTGTCTCTCCGCTCTCTCTTCCCCCTTCTCCTTGGCTACTGCTGTTCATTCCCAAATGGTTTCTTTCCCTTGGTTTTTTTTTCTTTTCTCTTTCTTCTTTCTTTCTAAAGTTTATAGTCATATAGACCTTTCAGAGAGCAGCTAGTTGACCTCGGAAATGAGACAGAAGACTCTGCTCTCAAGGCTATTTATTATTATTGTTGTATTACAACTTTTGAGTTATAGTAATATTATAATTATATACATATAAATTTTTATAAAGTGGTATTTTATTATTATTATTATTATTATTATTATTATTATTATTATTATTATTATTATTATTATTTTTAATATTGTTATCAGTATTAATGGTAAAAAAAATTAGTTTATGATTAGTAATATTAATTTACTTGGTTATTATTACTAAAGTTATTATTTTTAAAAATATATACCATTACTATTTTCAATGTAGTGTATATGGGTTAGAGCTATCTATGTAATATCAAATTTGGTTTAGCCTTAAATAATTTTCTAGAATTATTTTGCATTATCTACAAATATTTTGAAATTAGAGACTCGACCTAAAATTGTATTTTGACAAACTTAGAGTTTTTTTGCCAAAAATTATTTTTGACTTTAAGTATTTCTTTTAGACTCAAACTAGTTTTCGATTAATAGTTTTTTCTAAATTTGTATATATATTATTTTTTTCGACTATCCTTCGATCAATGTCTAAATTCCATTGATCATGATCCCTCGCCAATTCAAGACTACCTTATGACCACCCTAACTAATTTGACCCTTCTGGACCCAATGGAACTGTCCGTGCCACCACCCGAGGTCACCTTGCATAGTTGTTACACCAAAGTTGCAGTTCATGCCACCTTGATTATTGCAGCGCACTAGGCGTACTACCAGGCAAGACACCTTGCCATTTGCTGTTTATTTATTTTAGCTCATATTTCATGCATTATTTTTTTTGTGCAAAATAGACTGTGATACATGGCATAACCTGTTAAAACTTACTGTTCATTTATATTTCCTGCTATATATTATTTTTCTTACACATTAAACCTAGATTTAAGGGACCACCTTGTGTGTTGCATTCATTGGCCTTGACACGTTGTAACACGAAGTTGTGTGTCGCATGTAGAACATGGACATGCGTGACTGGCTGGCCACCGGTGCCTATAATCCGTGCGATAGGCATAACCGCTAATAGAGATTGCATGCTAGTTTGACTTAGCGGTTATAGAGGTTTACTGTTGTGGATACAACATATTAGGCATTGGGCGGGGAGGATAATTCCTTAGCGTATGGGCTTCGATGCACTTTTCCTTTGTAACCCGTGAGCTCCGCCGAAGACGCGGGTCAGACTACCCATGATTACTGACGGCCACTAACGTTCTGCGGAACGTTATGCTCTTACTGATGGGGCCTCTGGTGCCCTAGGATGGACTATGACGATCCTATTCAGCCAGGGCCCATGCGTAGGAAGGATTGTTCTTAACTACATTTCACTTATAACGGTTAGGCACCTTTATCCGTTAGGTACGAGTACTTTTGGTTTGGGTACTTGTATCTGACCGTGGCTTAGAACAATAACTTGTCGCGGATTAGTTCGTCACATCTTGTCCTTTTTTGGTTGTAGGTGTGACTTACTACTCCGATGAGAAGGTATTGAACCTTGTTGGGGTCTGGATACCATATTGGATTTTTAGGATGGAAAGATACGTCACCGTAAATTAGTTTACCATCTCATGTCCTTGTTTGGTTGGGGGGATGGTACACTTGTTCAATATGTGTGTATTGGACCATGTTATAATTTAATTTGACTTATTTATTTGAGCAATGTTTATTCAGTTTATATGGCATGATATTATGTGTCTTGTTACGTCCCTCTGAGGACCTGGTTATCTCGCTAGGTGTGTGCTATTGTCTTTCGCAGGTGTTCTAGCCGTGGCCATGATCATCTCTACTTTCCGAGGATGATTACACTTTAATCGTCTTCGCTTCGCTCGCCAAAATTATATCTTTTCTCATGTATTTTTCTCTTACTTGTTGGTAGTGGATTTATCTCCGCCCAACATATTGTATCAAGACAATTCATTATCATTATATGATATCTTTTATTTATTTATTTCGTTGTGGATGAGATTAGTTATGGTTCTACTGCATTTTACAGCTTACATATATTTATTATACGGCTGGCATGTCTACATTCCTAATCCTATGAATTTTGGGACTGGGGCGTTACAACAATAAATCTCTAAAAGAGGTTGATGCACTTCAACTTAAAGTAGAAAGACTCTCTAACATCATTATTGATGTAAAAGGGAAATCTCCTGCTTTCAACACGGATGAGATAGAGTCTTTGCGACTCAAGTTACAAGAATCTCAAGTTAGCATTAAGAAAAAGGATGATGAGATTCAATCCCTCAGAAGGGCTTATGATTTTGCTATGCATAAAGTTCAAGCTGCAAATAGGATAGAATATGATACTTCTACTAAGTATAATGATCTTCTTGTACAGAGTAAGAAACTAGGTGATAAGAACACTACTCGCACACATGCTCCAAGACACGCCTACACTCATCACAATACTAGTCATAACTCTTACATGAACAAGAACACTACACACAAGTCCTATCCTAAAACAAGGAAAGGACCCTTTGTTAAGAAGAACACCTCATACCATGCTTTCTATTATCATCATCATAACACTCAAGATATAACTCCTTGCACTAAAGCTTCACATGTGCATAACACTCACACATTTTCTTCTAAATCTTCTATGATGTGCAACTATTGTGGCTTGCTTGGACATACTTCTAATTATTGTCTAACAAGGAAATAAGTTAATATGAAAGTTTATAAATAGGGTCCTAAGACTAACAATCAAGGACCCAAACAATCATGGGTACCAAAATATTCATCTTCAACTTATGTTGTAGGTAAAGAATCCTTCTCAGGCTAGAAGCAAGTGGATCCTCGATAGCGGTTGTTCATGGCACATAATCGGTGATGCTTCACTTTTTACAACGCTATCGATGAAGAAAGAAGGACATGTATTCTTTGGTAACAATCTAAAAGGTCACATCATAGGAAATGGTAATATCTGTTTCCCTCCTTATCCTTGTATTAAGAATGTTTGTCTTGTTACAAATCTCAAACACAATTTTCCCAGTATCAGTCATCTTACGGTTAATGGTTATGATATTAAGTTTGTTAAACTCAAATGCTTCATTACCGATAGCTCTAGTGGATCTACAGTATATGAAGGCATTAGAGAAAACAATATTTATATTCTCTATCTTGTTGAAGGTACTAACAATGACAGGTGCTTAGTTACGAAGAACGATAAAAGTTGGCTTTGGCACATGAGGCTCGGATACGCCAACATGGATACCATTTCCCGTCTTGCAACCAAGAAGCTTGTACGAGGACTTCCAAGTAACTCCTTCAAAAAGGATATGGTATGAGAAGAATGTGAGAAAAGTAAGTTGACCAAGTCATCCTTCAAATCCATCAAC
Organism: Iris pallida; assembly: GCA_029216955.1. Lineage (NCBI taxonomy): Eukaryota > Viridiplantae > Streptophyta > Magnoliopsida > Asparagales > Iridaceae > Iris > Iris pallida. Next base: position 30,289 of record JANAVB010002261.1, on the reverse strand, counting down.
TCTCTGAGTACCTCTAGACCACTTCAACTTATTCATATGGATTTATTTGTCCTAGTAGAATAGCTAGTCTTGGAGGCAAACTTTATGCTTTTGTTTTGGCTGATGATTTTTCGAGATTTACTTGGATTATTTTTCTTGCTAGTAAAAGTGATACTTTTCAGGAATTTGTTGCATTTTGTAAACGTGTTCAAAATGAGAAAGGCATTTCTATTAACAAGATTAGAAGTGATCATGGAGAAGAATTTGACAATGCCGATTTTAAAAGATTTTGTGAAAAGAATGGTTTTTGTCATGATTTTGCTTGCCCACGAACTCCTCAACAAAATGGTGTTGTGGAGAGAAAGAATAGAACCCTTGGCGATATGGCCCGGGTTATGTTATACCAATATAAGCTCCTCCAATACTTTTGGGCGGAAGCCGTAAACACGGCATGTCATGTTATAAATAGGGACTTGATTAGACCTATTTCTAAAAGAACTCCTTATGAGCTTTGGTTTGACAAAATTCCCTCTATTGAGTATTTTAAAGTTTTTGGATGCAAATGTTTTATTTTGAATACCAAGGACAACCTAGGCAAGTTTGAAGAAAAAGCTTATGAAGGTATTTTCCTTGGCTGCTCAATACATAGTAAAGGTTTTCGTGTCTTTAATAAAAGAAGTCTCGTTATCGAAGCTTCAATTAATGTCTCTTTTGATGAACTTAACTCTTCTACATCCTCCTCATCCGATGGTATTGATGACATCTCTTTTGGTTTGGAGAATTCTTCTATTGGAGATCCTCGTCCTTCTTTATCTAACAATGAAATTGTGACCCCTCCAACAAAAGTTCCTCTATCACTCGAGCCTCCTCAAGAGGATCTTCCAAAGAAATGGAGAATTGTTCCTAATCATCCTAAGGAGCTTATCATTGGTGATCCTTCATCCCGTGTAAGTACTAGATCCTCCACTCGTGATCTTTGTGCAAACATGACTTTTATTTCTCAAATAGAGCCTAAAAATATTAATGATGCTTTTTATGATGAATTTTGGATGATAGCGATGCAAGAAGAGCTAAATCAATTTGAGCGAAACAAGGTTTGGGAACTTGTCCCTAAACCTAACAACCACCCCATTATCGGAACTAAATGGGTATTTTGCAATAAACTTAATGAAGATGGGTTAGTGACTCGTAACAAAGCCCGATTGGTTGCTCAAGGCTATAACCAAGAGGAAGGCATTGACTATGATGAAACCTATGCTCCGGTTGCTCGTCTTGAATCCATTCGCATGCTATGTACTTTTGCTTGCTTTAATAATTTCAAACTTTTCAAATGGATGTTAAAAGTAATTTTCTAAATGGTATTATTGAAGAGGAAGTTTATGTTAAGCAACCTCCTGGCTTTGAAGATTTTTAATTTCCTCATCATGTCTTCAAACTACACAAAGCCCTTTATGGCCTCAAACAAGCTCCTCGTGCTTGGTATGCGTGCCTTAGTTCCTTCCTTATATCTTACAATTTTTCTAAGGGCAAAGTCGACACCACACTTTTCATCAAATCCCTTAATGGCACACTTTTATTGGTACAAATTTATGTCGATGACATTATCTTTGGTTCTACTAACAATATACTTTGTGTAGAATTTGCTAAAGTAATGCAGGATGAATTTGAAATGAGCATGATGGGCGAACTATCATTCTTTTTGGGATTGCAAATCAAACATGGACCTAAAGAAACCTTCATCAATCAAGCCAAATATACAAAGGATGTCCTCTAATGCTTCAAACTTGACTCATCCAAATCAACGAGGACTCCTATGGCAACAACGACAAAACTTGACAATGATGAAGATGGTACTCCGGTCGACATTTGTAAGTATCGAGGTATGATCGATAGCTTACTCTATCTAACTGCTAGCCGACCTGATATCATGTTTAGTGTGTGTCTTTGTGCACGATACCAAGCAAATTCGAAGGAGTCATACTTATGTGCTGTCAAGCGTATTTTTCGATATCTCAAAGGCACCATTAATATGGAACTTTGTTATCCGAAATCTTCATCCTTTGAGCTTCACGGCTTCTTGGATGCAGATTTTGCCGGATGCAAAATTGACCGAAAAAGCACTAGTGGTACATGTCAATTCCTTAGAAAATCCTTGGTATCGTGGTTTAGTAAGAAACAAAACATTGTTGCTCTTTCAACCACTGAGGCTGAGTATATAGCGGCCGGATGCTGTTGTGCACAAATTCTTTGGATGTCACAAACACTTGTAGACTATGGCATTTCATCTACTTGCACCTCTATTAAATATGATAATACTAGCTCGATAAATCTCACGAAAAACCCGATTTGTCACTCTCGCACGAAGCACATTGAGATTAGACACCATTTTCTTTGTGACCATCAACAAAAAGGGGATATCCGCCTTGATTTTATTGACACTACTTATCAATTAGCCGACATTTTCACTAAACCACTCCCGGATGATCGTTTCATAATTATCTGCCATGAATTAGGCATCATTCATTTAGATACTTAGCTCACCTCCAACGGCACACCGACGGTATACGACGGCATACCGATGGTATGTCGATTTACGTTCTGAACTATGTTCCGTACACAAAATCGGTATACCGTCGGCATACGTCGGTATACCGACGGCATGCCGTTTGAGGCGGAGAATGGCTGTCAGATCTGCATCGGGCCCTACCATTTCGTCCACTATCTTTTTTTCACTTCCCTTATTAACTACCTATCAAATCACTTTCTATCTCTCATTAACTGCCCATCTAATCTCATCCTCTCCCTCATTACTTCCCATCCCATCCCACCCCTTCCACTTCTTTAATTAATTACTTTTATCATCTCACTTTTCAAAACTCCCCCCATTTACTCCCTTCATCAATTCTCTCATATTTTCAAAAACCCTTTCCAATTCCCCTTCTTCCTTTATAAACTCAACTTTCTTCTTCTTCCTCATCTTTATTCTTCATCTCTTCTCCTTCCTACCTCTCCATCCACCAATGGCAACCCACAAACGTCCTCGCTCCTCCTCCACCACTGCAAACCCGTTCACTCCCGTGCCTCTCCCTCATGGCTATGATCCGAAAATATTTACCTCTGTTATGGCTGCCGACGCTTGGTTCCAGCATTTTGCCAACCATAATGTCTACAAGGGCAAGGCCATCAACTGGAATCTTTTCTTCCGCCATCTCTCCCTTTTTGAGTCGGCCAGCCTCTCATCTCTTCTGCGGCATCAGGTGCCCGTCTATCCGGCAGCGGTGCGCCTGTTCTACTGCAATCTCGTTTTCGATCTCCAGAACAACGCCATCGAGACTATGGTGAATGACCGCCACTTTCACCTGACAGTTCGGGACATCGTCGAGATTCTCGAAGTCCCTAACAAAGGAGATGCTCTGCCGACCTTGGCCGCTCTCTATCCTTCTGTCGAAGTCTCCTTTGATGAGTTATGCGCCATCATTTACAAGGGACCCAATCCTCCGGCCATTTCGGCCCTTTCCAAGAAGTTGGAGCCATTCTACTACGAGGTCCATCGAATCGTCTGCCACACCATCTACCCCAAGGGCGACAACTATGATGCGATCACCAATGACGCACTCGTCTGCATGTACTTCCTCTACTCCAAGAAGTCTTGGTCGTTTCCCAAGACCCTTCTTAATGCCTTCTTCTCTGTCCTGCCCGCGGGGAAACAATTCCTCTATTATGGCGCCTTCATCACCCTTATCTTGGAGGAGAAGAACGTGGATCTTTAACTCTGCTAGTCGGACGGTGTACCCTCCTTTCTTGCTGTCTCCCGTTCTATCCTTAGTGCATCAGCGTCTCATGCGTCTTTCTCCCAAGAACCGTCGGCCGCTTCTCCTGCTGCGCCTTCTTCTGCCCCTCCTCCATCCGGACTTTTATGCCGCTGACCCAGCAGCATTTTGACATGTGCATGGTTCAGGCGGAGGAGCAGATGCGGGCTAACACTCGCGGCCTTGGAAACCTTATCTAGAGCCGCTTCTATGACCAGGCCTATTTCATCCAGCGCACTCTTCAGGACCGAAATGCCTATCTGGATCTCAACCTTCTGGATCCCCAGTACCAAGGCTCCCGCTTCTCGGACCCCAACGCCTACGGATTCATGTACCCGGATGGCGTGGATCCTTTCGGTGCATTTTACGGTGCTCAGGGTGGAGAGGACGATGATCCGACGGATGAGTAGTTGTCGGCTCCTGTTGATGATGGTAGAATAAATTGGTATCATTTTAGTGTGTGTCCTTTGAGGTCCTTCGGGGACCAGTAGTTTGTTTTTATGATTCTGTGTAGTCCTACGGGGACTATTTCTTAGGTTTTAATATTGTCTTGCTCACTCTCGTGGAGGAGAGTTTTATCTTTTATTTATGTAGTCTCAAGCATGAACCCTATTTCTATATCTAATATATGCATGCTTTTGTCCACTTTATTGCTGAATTTATTTACTTATTTCCTATCTTTGACTAAGTGACAAAGGGGGGAGAAAACGTATTGAGGGGGAGTTGTCTACCTACGGGGGAGTTACTCCATGAAGATAATATCTCTCTGTTTTGTCAATTATCAAAATAGAGAAGATTGTTGTCACAGTTTATTTTGATAAAATTAACAGCATCTTTGTAGTCTAGTTTTCTCTGTATTTCAGATTGATATTCTTTCAAAAGCTCAACTACATAAGTTCTGTCCATTCAAGCCGGGTCATCAAAGCCTTATGGATATTCCTAAAAGAAGACTGAAGAAAAGACCAGCGATCCTTAAAAACGGCTCTCGACAAATTCAAGATATTGATTTTGTACAAGGTCTAAGTCTTTCTGTAAATACCTAAGGTTGGATGACAAAACGTAAAGCTCTTCTATTTTTTCAGTCAAAAATCAATGTCCAAAAGAATGGAATACCGATGGTATACCGCTGTATACCGATGGTATACCGTTTCTGAGCCACAAGAATATTCTGTGACAAATATCGGCGTACCGACGGTATACTATAACATACCGACGGTATACCATTTTGTGAGCCACAAAAGTTCTGTGACGAACTTTGGCATACCAACGGCGTACAACAGTTTACCGACGGTATACCATTTTGTTAGCCGCAAAAATGTTTTGTGGCGAACTTCGGTATACCGACGGCATACAACAGTATACCGACGGTATACCGTTTTGTTAGCCACAAAATATTATGTGACGAACATCAGTATACCGACGGCATATCGTTGCATACCGACGGTATACCGGTTTATTTGATTTAATTTTTGAATGGACAAATACTAGCATTAATTGCTATCATTAAATGCTCTCCAATGGATATAATTATTACCGTTACTGTTCAGAACGGTATACCGACGACATGCCGGTCCATACATATGCCGTCTGGGTTATATTCAGGAGCATTAAATGCTACCTACTCTTGGTTTTCTATATAAATGGGTTCCTTCTCTCTCTTGAAGGTTATCCACTCAAGCCATAAATTTCTCAACAACCAAGAGCTCCACCATTACTACTCTATCCAAGCTTTTAATTGTCATCCATTCCAAAAGTGCTAGAGTATTCAAGAGTTGTACTTTTCGATCTTCAAGTGTTAGAAGATCAACAGTTCTCTTCCTTTCCTTTTGAAGTTGGCGAGCCTTCGTAAGAAAAATCGTGTGTAAGAAGTTGGCGAGTTCTTCGAATCCAAACTCGTGTTGAAGTTGGCAATTTCTTCGGATCTAAACTCGTGTGTACTATTTTACTCAATAGTGGATTTAAGCCGGAGAGAGTTCCGGGACTGGATTGCCTCTAGGAAAGAGACCAGGATACATCGTGTATTTGATTTTCTCACTCTCTCTCCTTTTATTTCAGTAATATGGCTTCTTGTGTTTAGAATTATTTTATTTTCCTATTTACCCCCTAAGGTTCTACAATATTTTTATTTCGTAAATGTCACGACCCGTACCCTGTTTAGGGGCACGAGCACGTAGGTACGTATAGCCTACGCCGCAGTATCGGCGGCAGAATGCTGTAAAGTCACCTAGAATATATAGAATCTAAGACACAATAATATAACCTTTCATCTTCGCACGGAGGAATATAATCACCACTCAATCACATAAATCTAAGGAAGATAAGCACGATGATAAATATAAGGATAAAGATGAAGTAAATAGTCTAAAATAGTTTAAAATAGTACTGAGCCACAATCACAAGTTCAGAATTTAAAGACATCACAAGATCCCAAATAAATGTTACAAGTCTCAAAGTATTAAGCTGGAATATAGTCCAGACAAAATCTAGCTAAACTAAGTCACTACATACGGTACGTTCTCTACGATCACCGGGTCCACAGGTAGGTCCTGGTCGTGGACTCTATCTATGCCAAACCTGTAGTAGGTCGAACAGTCTGCATCTAAATCATTTGAAAAACAACGAGGGTTATCATGTCAGGATATGAGCAATTACAAATGCTAACAGCAGTTCTATGTGAATTGACAAATACTATAAGAGACAATTATAATGAAATATAAGATAAAATATCAAGACTGAAAGTAAAATAGTATACGAGAACAGGATATCATATCATGGGTGAGATATAAGGTAAAACTGGAATATAAGCAGTAGATGCAAATATGATGTATGATGTAAATATAAAAAGAAAGTGCCATGAGATATTAGAGCGTTATGTGATCGGCTTGGGTCAAAATCAGCCTGTTCCATTTGACCGGCTATGCACAGGTAGTATAATAGTGTAGGGATCAGGCCAGCCAAAATGGAAAGCTATGCACAAGTAGTATAAGGTCAAGCTACACCCTACGTATGGTGAGGGTGGAGCTATACACAAGTAATAAACAAGTGTAGAAGCATGGAAAAGAATAAACAAAGATCCATGCGGCCAGAGAGCCCCATGCGGCTCAGAGAGTTCATGCGGCTCAAGTATTCATGCGGCTCGAGCGTCTATGCGTCTCAAACAAGTCCTATGCGGCTCAAGGAGGAGCCACGTGGCCTACAAATAGCTCTCTCGTTTTGTATTAAATGCCTTGACGGCTGACAACTTTGACGAAGTGACAGTTCTGACACGAAGATATCATTATGACTCCCTCATAATGACGGACTCCTTGAGAAGCGAAGAAAATCTCTGACACGATCCTCCGAGAGTCAGAAACTGTCATGCGGCCTTGACACATGGACAGCCCCATGCGGCTCAAGAAGACTAGCTCCATGCGGCTCATGAAGGACAGCTCTATGCGGCTCACGAAGACCATCCCCATGCGGTTCATGAAGGACAGCTCCATGCGGCTCATAAAGACCATCCCTATGCGGCTCACGAAGATCATCCCCATGCGGCTCATGAAGACTAGCTCCATGCGGTTCACTCATGCGGTCATCCATAATTATGCGGCTCAAATCATACCATGCGGTCCAAATGTTCTGGGGGGGCCACTTTCAAGCAGCCTGGACACGTGGCCAGCCTTATGCGGCTCAATGAGGAGTAACCTCCCTGCAGCACAAATTTTTGCAATGGCTCGACACGTGGCATGATAGCAGGGCACGTGGCATCAGATTGATCAAAATCCCTCAACAAATCCTAATGAAATATTGGGATCAAATCAGATCATTTGCAAATAAGCCAATTAAAGACACATATCGAGGAATCCGAGGTTGGCATGATAAATCGGAAGGATTTATGTCAATCAACATTAATTATCCACAAAAGTTTTGATACAATCATATTTATTGCTCAAATCTCGATGAACGGCCCAGATTTAATGATCCTTAGCCGCCGACTTTCAAGAATGGGCAATCATAGTAAACCCTAATGAGGCCCCCCCCACTCTTATAAATAGCAGGGTGCCATTCCCTTGCAAGGACACACAGAGACAGACAGAGAGAGGGAGATAGAGAGATAATGCAGACAGAGACAGACTCACATACAGAGCCAGAGAGCCTGAAGTGAGAGCATTTCTTCATCATCGCCAAGCAGTTCTTCCACAGAGCCAAAAAGCAGCACCCGATCGTCCAAGGAGTAAGGCAGAGCGGCCGTCGCTTTTCCGAGCCTCTATCGTCACCTTCCAGAATCTAAAATAAACAATTGTACTTAGATTGTTGTACCTAGGTTTTCTTCCCTAGGCTTTCTTTGTACAAGCGAGTTTGTATTGTGAAGTAGAAGTCCAGTCCTCCGATAATTGTTCTGTCCTTTTATATTTTATGGCAAACACGATGGCGACTCTGCTGGAGAAAAACTTCTCCACGGCTGAGGAGTTGGTGACGCAATCGGATGCAGCCAAACTTGGCTCCACGCAACAGAAGATGGTCGTCCGCTTTGACCAACAAGCGTTTGAAGAAATGCTCTCTGAAGGAAGTGCTGGCCCGATCCAGAAGCGAACCCGCACAAAGAAAGCTCATTGCGAGTGGAGGCCAAAATTATTTGCTCCTCCACAAGTTCTGGACTGGGTACTCTCTGCTACCCAAGACGGCGAAGGCGACTCTCATACGGCTCCACTTCGAGCAGTAGAGCACTCTGCTGTCCCCAAGTCCAGAAGAGGAAAGCACTACGATGCTGGACTTGCAGGGACAAAGAGTGGTTCTATGCGCCCCAAGAAGAAGCCGAACGCTCATATGGCCAAGATTGTCAACCACATGCAGAAGGCTCATGCGGCTGAATCTGCCAGCCGCATGAAGAAGGTCTATACGGCCAGACCATCCAGCCGCATAAAAAAAACTCAAGCGGCCGAGACTCCCAGCCGCATAAAGAAAGCCTATGCGGCTACGTCTGCCAGCCGCATGAAGATTGTTGATGATAGTAGCATGACGCCTACTCCACGTGGCTCTGTCTTCGACCGCCTCTCCTATGGTCCTGATCTCTTGTGCTCCCAAGAAGATATGTCTGACTCTCTCCAGCATCACCTAAACTCTTCCTACTATGTGCTCTTATGCACTAGAGCGAAGAAGTCTAGGGCAACGCGAGCTTGGCAAGCTCGGTCCGCTGATCCGGTCTCTGACCATCCGAGTGTCCCCCAAACTGTTATGCGGGCCTCAGATAGAAAGTTGTACAGAACCACTCGAGTCCAGCCCCCAACGGCAAACGGACAGAGAGGTTCGCAAAAGTCTGCCAAAATCCAGAGAGCAAACATGGTCGATCCAAACCCATCTGACTTACGTGAGGCCATCCTCCACAAATGCAAGAAAAGAGAAAATGCATCGGGGTACAAAAAGTCCTCCCACGGACATCACTGCACCCAAGTCATCGTCAACTGCTGCTGTAATGACAAAATGGTGCAAGAAGACCGGCAGTCCGTCTTTCAAAGACTGCAACAGCCGTCTTCAGAAGACGAGGCACTTCCCGTCGTCTCCTGCAACTCTGCTCAGAAAGTCCCCACCGATGGGAGAGGGAAGAAGACAAATGTTCCCAGCCCGAATATTTCAACCACTTTGACTAAAAGACTGTCGTCTAAGCGGGTGCCCACCACCGGAGTTTTCTAAGGTACTCGTTCTAAGACAAAATCTGCTACAGTGGGAGATTCGTCGTCCACAATACTGGGGGTTGTTGGGACTGGGGGTAGCGCTCCTCCGAACCTCCACGACAATCCGATGTTCCAAGAAGACGAGTAATGGGAGACAACTCTCCCATCAGATGCAGCAAACCCCGAAGCCCCCGAGGACGTCCACCACTCCCAAGACGAGGCAAACTCGGAGACTGGGGGTACTGTTCCTTCCGAGTCCGAACCAGAAGAGAACATTCCCACATACCCCGATGACTTCTCACTACAGGGGTATGATTCGGAGGGCGCTTCCTCCACCGCTCCGTCCATCTCTCCTCATGTAAAGACGGTATTCATGACAGACAGACAGCCAAGGAGGTTCCAGTGATCGCCAACGCATCGACACTCTCGAAGCCATATTGCTTGCCTTGGTCAAGTCTGTGGACGTGATCAAAGCGGCCCTTCCAACTCTGCAAGGAGGGACGCCTGGCCAAATAAGCGCGGGTCCCGCGGTCAATGCGGACTCGAATTCAGCAGCACCAAACCCAGGCAACAATCCTCCTGAAGTAACGGCCCCCACCGCCGTGGATGAGGCCCGAGAAGCGAGAAGAGAGGTCCAGGAGCTCCGAACCATGTTTCACGCTCGAGAAAATTCTCAAGACCTCAGAATACGGCAACCGTACCCTGCTGCCTGGAGGGATGTTCCATTCCCACCAAGATATAAGTCGTTCAATATCAATCCTTATGATGGCAAGACCTCAGCAAGTCGGTACATCACTTACTTCGAGGTCACCACCGACCATCTACCCCATGACGATGCCATTCTCACACGATTATTCATCGGGCATTGGAAGGGGTCGCCTTCGACTGGTACCGCAACCTGCCAGACAACTGCATCCACTCCTTCGTCGGCTTCAAGCGCATATTCTTGGAGAGATTCTACGAAGTAGGGCAGGACGTCACAATGTCCACCCTCATGGACGTCGTCCAAGGGGAGAAAGAGCTGACAAGGAATTACATTGAGCGGTTTCGCCAAACCGCAATGATGCTGTCGTCTGGAAATCCGGATTCCTCCCTGATTGAAATTTGCCAAAAGAGATTGCTCCCAACAATCAGTCTCTGGATGGGCGAAAGTTAATTCAAGGACTGGAAGACGTTTATTATGAGTGCTACAAGTGCCGAAGAACGGTTGAAGAAGGCTTGCCAACTAGGATTGTACATCTCGGACAGAGAGAACAAGGGTAAGCGTCTCAATACCAACAACGACAATAGGGGTAGCCCCTCCAACAGTCGGGACAACAAAGGCAAGCAGGCTATGGTGGCCGATACAGCCCAGAAACCTGAGTCAAAACCGGCAGACAGATAATGGCCGCAAATCACTTACTCCTTCGAAGACGATCACGTCAAGCCCATCTTGGATATGCTCATACAAGGAGACAGAATTTAGCTTCCTCCACCAAGACGGGAACCTCGGCCGGCAGAAATGGAGAACCCAAAGTACTGTCATTACCACCGCTACGTCCACCATGCTACACACGATTGCTACCAACTAAAACGGTACATCCAAAACCTTATCGATTCGAACGCTCTGGCCATCGATTTCGAAGAGGTAACTGTGGCAGCCAATATGGTGTCAGTACAATTTGGCAGCTTCCCTCTGACGAAAACTTAAGACGGTGTGGCCCCCATCCCTCTGGCGATAATGGAGATTGCTAACCTTCCACCTCCCCGAGATCAGGGTGCTGGTCTAGTGCCCCTCACCACATCACGAGGGGCGGTCATGTGGGTCCATACAGACTTGGTATCAAAAGTGACTCAACTTTCACCATCTTCCATTTACAAGAAGAAGAGTGGCAAAGTCAGGTCCTGCCGCACAATCTCAGCAGATATCGAAGAAGCTACAGCCATCGTCACTCGGTCTGGGACACAATCCCAACCCATGGCTGATAACTCGGCTGAAGATCATCAGCCCGCTGTAACTGACGCTCCGGGACCGGCTCAGCCTCCAACGACCGACAAGCCTAGGCCGAAGGAGACTCGCTTTGACAAATCCCTCCGAAAAGAGGTACCGCAGGGGCTGGAGAAGCCCTACAACTTTGACATCTTAGCACAATTGGCCAACACACCGGCCAAGTTGTCATTATACGAGCTTCTGAGAGTCTCAAAGGATGTTCGTGCGGCTTTGAGCGATGTACTCCAAAATGCCAACGCGTACCTGGCCCAGGTCAACCTCACGGGAGAGAATCCACCGGCAGACAGCGCTTGCACAGGATTGATGCCCAATATTTCTTCACTCCGCAGGATATTCTCATCAAAACCAACCTGCACGATCGCCCACTATACTACACGGGATACATCGATGACGTAAAGGTGGATCGGATGCACATCGATCCTGGCTCTTCTATAAGCATTATTCTAAAGGGCCTGCTACATCATCTTCGTATTCCGATGCATCGCCTGACGCCTACAAACACCGCCATTAGCGGTTTCAACTCGGGCAGGAGCTACCCAATTGGAAAGATTCGTCTGAAGTGTCAGATTGGCGATCTCCAATCAGAAGTCACATGCTACGTCATAGATGCAGACACTTCTTACAACATCCTCTTGGGGCGCCCGTGGATTCACGATTATATGATCGTGCCTTCCACGTTGCACCAGTGCTTCAATTATATTGACAAATACGACTTCGTGAGGATGAAATTTGCCGACATCGATCCCTTCAAAGGGGTCGAATCCTACTACTCAGACTCATGCCTATACGAAAAGTCGAAGAGGCACCTTGATGAAGGAGATATGCAAGCTCGTACCGAGACAGCCACAGGATCAGAAGAACCTCTGACGATCCACCTCCAAGCTCGTAAACCTGGCAAGTCTACACCCCTTACCGCCATTCTGCGTAAGGACGCAATCAGCCTCTCGGCACAGGAAAAGCAGATGATGATCCTGCTGTCCAGGTCTGGCCAAGTGCCAAAACCCACAACGGAGCCACTAACAATCAGGCTGCCGAGAGTCGGCCAGCCGCAAACGGAGAAGCTCAATCCCTCCGACAAGCCAATGACGATACGCCTTCCCAGGAAGGGTCGTCACCCCGATGCAAGGCCTGGAACTTCTAGCGAACCAACCACTCCCCGCCCAGCAGTGAGTACCAAGTCGGAGGTCGCTAGTCTGCCAACAACTCCACGTTCTGCTCCACCAGCTGAACCCTTGACGATCAAGCTGCCCAGGTCGTCCTCTCAGTCTTCGTTTATACAGGGGTAGCCGAAGAGGAACTGGAGCTAGCCAAGTATGTGGCTGCCCACACTGATGTTCCCTCCGCAGATGATGTAATCCCCCAAGAAAAGATACCTTACTTCATCAATAAAGGGCTATCTTTGAACTACCTCGAGCTCAATAAGTTGTGTACAATGTATGCTATGGAACACGGTATAGGCACTCACCTACACACACAAGTGACAAATATGTACACCGCAATCTAGTTTATTCCAGTGGAAGACGCTTACCGCATAATCGAGGGAGGGGACCATCCAATCATCGTCGGCCGGAAGGACGACCCGCATCCCTTTACCATAGAAGAAGTCGACCTTGGATCAGATACCGGAAGACTGCCTCTGTATCTTTATAGCCCCTAATACAAATATCTCATGTAGAAGCAGGGGTATGATCTGGAGACGACGCCAGGCTTGAACTACGGTACTGGGCGACGATTACCTCTAAAGCCACCGGTCCCAGCTGGCAAACCACGAGACTACTATAGCAAGACTCGATGTGGATTAGGGTATGTTGCACCCACGATGACCCCTGAGAGTTCAGATGAAGAATGTGACTGGCATTCACATTCAATTGGGTCACCAACTTCTGACTCGGATACCAGCATCGGAGACATATTCAGACAGGTCCTGTCAGTCAATATGGCATTCGCCGACGCTTATGAAGAAGATGAATACATCCCTGAAATCCTCGAGTTAGAGCCGTGGGCCCAACAGTTGGATGCACAATGGGAAAAGCGGTTCGAACAAAGAGAACCTCCTACTGAAGATGAGATCATACAAGTGGATCTCGGCAGCGAATCTTCTCCAAAACCGATCTTCGTCAGTAAAAGCCTAACAGACGAAGAACGAGAATCGCTGCTGGAACTTGTCAAAGAATATATTGATGTGTTCGCCTGGAGCTATGAAGACATGCCGGGGTTAAATCCCGATATTGCTCTTCATAAACTCAACATTCGGCCGGATGCAAAGCCAGTCAAGCAACAACAGCGACGCTTCCGCCCGGGCATCATGAATGCGATCGAAGCCAAAGTCAACAAACTGATAGCCAGCGGCTTCATTCGTGAGGAGCAACATCCTGACTGGGTCGCCAATATAGTACATATCCTCAAGAAGAATAGGAAAATTCGAATCTGCATCGACTTTCACAATCTGAACGATGCATGCCCCAAAGATGAGTTCTCCCTTCCTATCACGAACATCATGATTGATAACACATGCGGCTTCGAACGTATGTCATTCATGGATGGTTTCTCGGGGTACAACCAAATCAAGATGTCTACTGACGACAAAAAACATACATCATTCCGAACACCGATTGGCACATACTGCTACACAGTCATGCCATTCGGTTTGAAAAATGCCGGTGCCACATATCAAAGAGCCATGAGTATCATCTTCAGAGACCACTTACGTAAGACGGTGGAGTGCTATGTTGATGACATCGCCGTCAAGAGTCGCTGTAAGGGAGACAATCTGCAGGATCTGAGGACGGTATTCGATCTGATGCGAGTGCACAATTTGAAAATGAACCCTACGAAGTCCTTCCTAGGCATATCCAGCGGGAAATTTTTGGGTTTCAACATCACCGTCCAGGGTATCCATGTAGACCCTGAGAAGACAAAAGCAATTATGGAAATGGGTCCCCCAAAAAATCTTCGTGAACTCCGAGGCCTCCAAGGAAGGTTAGCTTACATCAGGAGGTTCATTTCTAACCTCTCCGGACGATGTCGACCATTCACCCGTCTCATGAAGAAAGACATCTCATTCGTATGGGACGAAGAATGTCAGCGGGCCTTCGACAGCATCAAAGAATATTTGTCAAACCCTCCAGTCCTGGTGGCGCCGGTTGCTGGAAAACCATTCCTGCTCTACGTACGAGCAATAGAACATTCCCTCGGGGCTCTGCTCGCACAAAACAATGATACAGGCCATGAGCAAGCCATATATTACCTCAGTAGAATGATGATTGGACCAGAGCATCGATACACCACTGTGGAGAAGGAATGACTTGCCCTGGTGTTCGCCATTCAGAAGATGCGGCACTGTCACTGGACAAATAATACATGTGATCTCACGAGTCAACCCTCTCAGGGTCCTCATGACTAAACCAGGGGCACTCAGCTCTCGTCTCGCTACATGGGCAATATTGTTATCCCCTTATCATATGATCTTCGTCCCACAAAAGGCTGTCAAAGGTCAAGCCCTGGCAGACTTTTTGGCAGCCCACCCAGGCTCAGAGTCGTCCAGAATATATGAAGAGATCCCAGATAAGGTCGCCGACTCGCATGCAACCTCTCATAATGATATATGGCGAATGTTCTTTGACGGTGCTTCGAGAACTGGACCCAAGGACAATATCATCGTCGGAGTCGGGGTGGTGCTGGTTTCTCCTTCCAGATTGGTGATCAATCGTGCTTACTCGCTTACAGAACCCTGCACTAACAATGTGGCCAAGTACAATGCTCTGGTCATTGGCCTCCAACTTGCAAGAGAGCTGGGGTTAGAATATCTTAAAGCATACGATGATTCTCAGTTAATCGTCAATCAGATCCAGGGCTCATACGAAGTTTGCCACAAAGACATGATCCCCTATCACCAGATAGCAATCGACATCATCTCATCGTTCGAGGCGTTCTTCATCGAGCATATTCCCAGACTCCGAAATATCGAAGCTGATGCCTTAGAAGGCCTGGCCGCTTCCCTAGCAGTGCCAAATCATACTCATCAATCGGTAGATGTGATAGGCCACGTACTGGTCTGCCCCAAGAACAACATTCAATTCGTGGTGAGTTATTCCGCTCAGACGATCGACGATGTCCCAGATTGGAGACAACCATTCATTGACTTCATCGTCTACGACATCCTGCCCGAGAACCCAAAAGAAGCCACCTCCATCAGACGGCGTTCTCTCAGATTCTTCTACGATACAGAGACAAAAATGCTGTATCGCCGATCCTATGATGGATTATTGCTTCGGTGTCTGTCAAACGCAGAAGCCAAAGAAGCCGTACGAGAAGCTCATGAAGGTGTCTGTGGGGCCATCAGCCTGGCCCTAAATTGCAAGATCGTCTTCGCCGAATGGGCTACTACTGGCCTACGATGGTAGCAGATGCGATAGACTATGCGAGAAAGTGCAAAGCTTGCCATGTCTACGAGGACTTCATCCACCAGCCATCGAATTCCTACACCTGACAGTGGCGTCCTGGCCATTCGAATCATGGGGGATGGATATCATTGGTCCAATCACTCCACCTTCCTTCCGAGGACATCGCTTCATACTCGCAATCACAGATTACTTCTCCAAATGGGCGGAAGCTATCCCGCTTGCAGAAGTCAAAACTTCAAACGTGATCAGCTTCCTCAAGCATCACGTCATTTATCGCTTTGGACTGCCCCAAAGGATCATCCACGACAATGGTCCGCAGTTTGCAAGCCACACCTTTTATCGGTTCTGCGATAAGCACCGCATCCAGAATATTGCTTCGACGCCATACAATCCAGCCGCAAATGGGTTGGTAGAAGCATTCAACAAAACCATTATCAAGTTACTCAAGAAGTTCGTATCGTCCAACAAATGCGACTGGAATAAGAAGCTTGGTGAATGCCTATGGGCGTACCGTACCATGGTCCGAACGGCCACATGGAACACACCATTCTCCCTGGTGTACGGGAGTGAGGCAGTTCTCCCATTGGAGACTCAAATACCCTCACTTCACGTCGCCCTCACTTATCAATTGATGACGGATGATAACTACCGTCACCGACTACAAGAGTTAGAGGCCTTAGATGAAAAGCACCTCCTGGCTCAGCAAAGGATCGAGCTATACCAAGCGCGCATCTCTGGAGCCATCAACAAGAAGTTTAAAATCAGAACATTCTAAGTGGGCGATCTTGTTCTGGCAGTCCGGAGGCCGATGGTCATGACTCATAAGACCACCGGCAAGTTCCAGCCAAAATAGGAAGGTTCATTCATCATTGAGGCTGTATTCTCCAACAGTGCTTACCGCCTCGCAAAACAAAATGGAGACTTGCTCATGTTGCCCGTCAACGGCAAGTTCCTGAAGAAATATTATGTCTGAACGACACATTCCGAATTATCGAGTCATATACCCGCTGGTGCCGCAGAACTCATATCCATAATATTCTAGATTATAGAGTCATGTACCCGCTGGTGCCACTGAACTCACATCCACAATATTCCAGATTATCGAGTCATGTACCCGCTGGTGCCGCTGAACTCACTTTCACAATATTCCAGATTATCGAGTCATGTACCCGCTGGTGCCTCTGAACTCACCTTCCGGTCACTCTTTCAGATAGTAAGTCATGTATGATCATACCTCTGAACTTTCTTCCTGGAAGAGATCCTCCCTCATAATCCACTACCCGTACTCTCAGTGCACAAAAAGGGTAACCGATCCACAAATTTCTAAAACGGCCATGTCCTCATTACCTCTAAGTCGTTTCACTTCCGCCAAAAACAAATTACCCCTTTACATAGAACTTCCATGTCCTCATTATCTCTGAGTCATTCTATGTACCCTCTTTCATTGAGCCCACTCCTGCCATGTCCTCATTACCTCTGAATGGAAAGGCTCCGTCGAAGAAACCTTCACACTTGCCATGTCCTCATTACCTCTGAGTAAGTATGATGATTCCCTTTCGACTTATTATCTGTACCCACAACCGGAGTACGCCAAGGATAATAGGTCCACAAAATTTCCCCGCTGAGTCCACTCCTACCATGTCCTCATTACCTCTGAGTAGGAAGACTCCACGGTAAAACCTCTGTGCTTACCATGTCCTCATTACCTCTGAGTAAGTATGTCGGTCCTCTCTCATCTTATTATTCGTACCCTGAACCAGGGTACGCCAAGGGTAATAGGCCCACGAATGTCCTCTGTTGACCACAAATACCCTCCGTTGAGTCCACTCCTGCCATGTCCTTATTACCTCTGAGTAGGAAGACTCCACGGTAAAACCCTCATACTTGCTATGTCATCATCACCTCTGAGAAAGTATGGTGGTTTCCCTTCATCCTATTATCCATATCCTAAGTCGAGGTACGCAAAGGATAATAGGCCCACAAATGACCTTTGCTAAGTCTCTTAGTACAGGCCCACCATTCCTCATCATGACCCGGGAGCCCAGCTGCTCCATGGCATTCTATATCCCGATACTTGGAACGTCCACGACCACCTTGTCGTAAAACTATTCTAAGTATCCCCAGTCAAACTTGTTACCTGTACCTAAAACCAAGGTATGCCAGGGGTAACCGGTCCACAAACAAGTCTCCCATACGGGGCAAACATTATCACAATATCACAGGCACAACAAGCAATACAAATGAAGGGTAGAATGGAAAGTACTCTTTATTTAAAAAACGAAAAAAGTATTACATGTTTTGGGACCACGTCCCTCTCAAAAAGAAAAGAAAAAGAAAACAGAAACGAAAAAAAAAAGACCGACTATAACTCGGCATTACACAACTCCAGGAGGCGGTTTCTCACCAAGGCAGTACCCCCCTCAAGCCTCTGTCTAGCTCAGCTCTCAGCCTCCTGAGATAACCGCTCCCCATTATCCAGGTCCATGAGTGCCCGACAGTCATCATCCAACTTCTTCAGAGCCACTTCCAAGTCAGTCGAAGCTCGATTGACTTTGTCAGCTTCCTGGATAATTAGCCCTCTGTCGATCCGGGCAGCCTCGAGCTCAGACTCAAAGAAAGTTAACTTCCTCTGAAGCTCAAGGATCTGCTCCCGCGTGTCAGCAATCCCGCGAGAGGCAGTTGCTTTCCGAACCGTAACGTCTTCACTCTCATGGCTCAATTGATCATATCGATCAGACAGAGTACGGAGATCCTTCAGTATGGTTGGCCTAGTCTTAGCATGAGCTGCCTTCGCCTTCTCTATAGCAGCTGTGAGGGAGCCGCGCTCCTGATCAATAGCAGCAGACAGATCAACCTGCCGCAATACCTGAAGCTGGGCCACCAGTTGATCAGTCTCCCGCAATTTTGAATCCAGAAGTACAGCCACCCCTGCCCCACCAGGAAGGGCCTTAAGGATATCGATTTGACCCTGGGTGTATTGCTGGGCCAAGACGAAAGAGGTCCCTCTGTCTACAGTAGCTTCTATCCTCCTTTTCAAGTGACGATGAAAGCTGTCGACCACGTCCTGTAACGATTCGTCCAGGACCTCTGTAGAGGACGGCGTCAGAGGGAGCGTGGCCGGCAGCATCGAAGGAGTGGTGCTAGAACTCGCCACCAGGGGGCGACTTCCGAGCAGAACGATGCACGGATAGCGGCTAACTCTTCCTCTGCCATCCGAAGAGCCTGGACGCTTGGCAGGACGGAGAGGTCGACTCTCTGGGCCGCCCGAGCAAAGAAAGACACGAGGACCATCGTCCCCTGCTCCGATTGTCCCATCACCGGACTTGCCGAACTCGAACCCGCAAGAGGACCATCAAGACGAGCCGGAGGGGGAGGAGGTATGCCCCTCTCCGCCAGTGTCCCTTCGACAGAGTCTGGCTCAACAAGGTCCATCATCGGCACGGAAGAGGCAGGACCTGCATGTCCATAACAATGATCAATCGACGTGACCCGAAGGATGTGATCATAGAGCAGATAGGCCTCCTCGCAAGTTAAGATTCGGCTTATCTTACCGGAAGAGGAGCATCGAGGCTGCAGCTCATTCACAGCTGGCAGGGTCTCCTCACCCGCGACCTCCAAATTAAATCTGGCCATCTCCCCTGACCCGGCCACCTCAGAGAGAGAGGCAACCTGATCAGTATCATCTGGATGAAATTCAGCAATTTCAGGGGCAGGCTCACCGGAACCCTCGTCATCCCGAGTCACAATCTCGGCTACTCGAGAGTACCCTTCTTCTGACGCCTATAAGAGGGAAAGAAGATGATTAAAATCAATGCTAGAAGAAAGGAAGGACCAGTAGTAACTTATTTACCTCTGACGTGGGGTCAATTTCTTTGCCTTTTTCCTTTATTGTCAACTCGCGGTGTCTGGTCGCAGCCAGTTTTCGAGAGCAAGGAATATCGCCGATAGGAGAAAGTTGCCTGCTACGCTTTCATGCAGGGCCGGGTGCAACGGATGGTTGATCAACCACCATCTCATCTGGCAAAACAGGTGGCTGATCCGCCTCTACATCTGCCGTCGGAAAGGAAGGGTCATCTCCATCAGGCTCGTCGCCTTCGTCATCTGCGGCATCGGAGGCCGAATCCGGCACCCCGACTCTGTTCTTCCTCTCCTTCTCTTGGCCCCCTGGGAACCCTCATCCAGGCCGATACCAACGATGAAACTGGTACATGGGTTAAAACTGACAGGGGGCTTATTCGCCATGACGTGGTACAGAGCCGCCATATACAAGATATCTACTGACGCCTTGATAGCAGGAACTGAGAAAACGGTACGGGTATAGAATGTGTAATAGTAATGCCAGGCCCGGATGCCGTCTAGAAGGCTACCCTCAAAGCCCAGACAGGAGCTGGGGCTGTCTAGAAAAAGCTGACTATACCCAAATTGCCGGGCGAATCTGCTAGGCAGATAGGGTTCCAGAAAGACAGTGTTACGGTTGCGATACACCAGATGAGCGGGACAGATATTTCGCAGCCACAGAAGCATCTGGCCGTCCAGAAGTTGAGGTGGGCCAATACCATCAAGATGGACAGCCGCTACTTCCTCATCAGTAAAACGAGGAACAGATACGAAAATGTTGTACATGTCTGCACTCGCCAGTACCATCCGGCAAGCACGCATGGTCTCGAATTCCCAAGACTCATTACGATAGCGGAAGATAAAAGCGTCGTCATCAGTGACGCCGTCTTCAGAGCCCGGTCTCATCAAAGATGGATAATGTATCAACAGCCACCCCATCAAATAATGATAGGGCAGCTCGGTCCATTCAAAATCATTCGTCACATCACGAGCAATAACCTTGGATGTGAAAGTACGAAGACCACGGTGTATGCTGCACACCATGGCCGGGAGGAGAGCTAGCCAGACTCACAAAACTAATTTCACAGCCGGAAGGATAAAATTGCGACTGATCCTCTCGATGGAACCTGCTCCGCCCGAGACTAGACAGTTTCGCAGCCATATCATTAAGAATCCCGCCAGGAGTGCCTTCTCTGACAACTCTTGGGTATCCTGGTAAAAATAGCCAAAAGAGTCAGTCTGACTCCCGAATCTGTCGCTGGTAGTGGCCACCCTCTTAGCTGACGACACTAAGGCTTTAACCGCCTCCCGAGACCGAGGACGTCGAGAAGTAACTTGACCCGAGGCATCCGTCGTGAAGAGATAGTGCACCCAGTCCTTGGTATGGGGAGCATTCCCTTCCGAACTGCTTTCCTTTTTGACTATCTGATGACATGTGCTATAGTGGCACAATATCTCTTGATAAAGAGCCACGAAGCCGGGATACTGCATTTCCAAATCTTCAAACTCCTCGTTCGTAGGAGTATACGCCTCAAAAGCTTCGTCCCCCCAAGGAAGCTTCGAGACCGCGTGCATTTCGTGGAGTGCAAGCCCCATCTCCCCTACGGGTGCATAGAAAGTCCCCGTCCGGCGATTATACATCTCCAGTAGAGATATAAATAATCTCTTATTTATAGGCAAGCCACGGCTAGTGCCCCAAATAGCATGGTAAAGACCAATCTCACACAGAAAGGCCTCATACTTTTGCAAAATCCACGTAGACTGATTGGTCCACGAGAGAATCGGATGTATCCAGCTGGGGAGCATCAACCGACCAATGGGATAGGAGCCCTTCCGAGCGAGTTGGTTCATAAAAGTGTCGGCTGTGAAAAATGTGAAATTGGGACCCGGCACATTCAAGAACGTACCCGAGGCCAACCCCATTACAGAACAGTTGGTGTGCACCTTGCCCGCACACACCGACTTCAGGCTGTTGTTATAATGGATGTCTTCCACGAACATCCCACTTCGGATAGGAGTTAAAGAATCTTCCATCTTCCGGTCCAGTGGGAGCATATTGAACCAGGATAAAGCGAAGTGACACTCCATCTGGGGAATACGGATCGCCATCCCGTTAGAAACAAAACTCCAGCTCTCTGACACCTCCAGAATCTGACTGTTCTTCACAATCAAGGCATCTCCAAAGAAGAATGTGGGCTTCAAGTATTCCCCTTCTAACTTCCCCGAGTTCATCATAGCATTAAGAAAATAGAAAGGCTGATTCTTGAGGGCATTCGATCTCGTCGGGGGCTCGTCACTCGGAAACTGGTCAGCCATGTATTGGACTATATGGTCATACCTATAGACCAGAGCAGCTTAGGCGCTGCCTACCAGGAGCTCTCCAGCAGCATTAACCGGCAAATTCACTGAGAAAAAGACAGAAAAAGATAAGTTAAAAGGATGGATAAAAAAGAACTAATGGGTGCTTTCGAGCTTATGCGGCTCCAACTTAACAAAGCCTCATGCGGCTCAGGAGAACACTTATGCGGCTCTAGCTCAGTGAAGCCTCATGCGGTTCAGAAGAACACTTATGCGGCTCCAGCTCAGTGAAGCCTCATGCGGGTCAGGGGAACGCTTATGCGGCTCCAACTTACGGAAGCCTCATGCGGCTCAAGCTCAGCTGAACATTCATGCGGCTCCACTTAATGAAGGGTCATGCGGCGATACTGTCATAAGGCCCGCAGGGATCGGATAAGTTCGTGTGGACCACATGAAAGACATATGTGTGCGAGTCTATGCGGCTCAGTGTAGCTTATGCGACTTTGTTGGCAAAGCGCGTATGCGGCCACAGTGAATATTCTTATGCGGCTTGCAGCTCGACCATAGGACGAAGATGCAACTCATATGAAAATAAAAGCTCATGCATAAAGCATGCGACGTAACCATAGCAGTTAGAGTTCTTCAAAACCACATAAAGTCCTTACCAGCAATGGGAGGATGGATGTTAGGGTGAGCTGCGGGCACGACGGCCGGCAGAGGAACGGCCGCGGGTGAAGTAGAGGCAGTCTTCTTCGACGAAGATGCCGCCTTCTTGCCCTTAGCCGCAATGGTCTTCTTGGGAGCCATTGGCAATTAAAGAAGAAGATGACAATGGAGTAGGAAAATCTCGAAGTGAAGGAGAAAGTAAAGAAGTTTTCTCTCTCAAACCCCTCTTATTTATAGGAGGACAAGAGAGGGGAGGAACACGTAGATTGATAACTGTCTCGGAAAAGATGAAACCGACTCCTCGAATTTTGTCCCCTCTCTCATAAAGGAGATTCACCCAGAGCATAAAATCTAAGAGATTTAATGAGCCGACCCTTGGGATCTCCCCTAAAGGAGGCACTAAAACGAATTCGAGGTAATTAATGGTGCGCACACGTGGCAAGGAGCTATGCGGCCCGAAAGTCCCTGTGGCTGATTGACTCAATGCGGCCGAAACATCCATGCGGCCGAGACATCCATGCGGCCAGGACATCATATGCGGCCAGGAGAATTTATATATGGCCATGCTTCTTATTCAAAGTATTTCAATTTTGTAAATTGAAAACTTTGAAGGGGGTCTTGTAGAAGCATAAAAAAGAATAAAGAAAGATCCATGCGGCCAAAGAGCCCCATGCAGCTCAGAGAGTTCATGCGGCTCAAGTATCTATGCGGCTCGAGCGTCTATGCGGCTCAAACAAGTCCTATGCGGCTCGAGGAGGAGCCACGTGGCCTACAAACAGCTCTCTCATTTTCCATTAAATGCCTTGACGGCTGACAACTTTGACGAAGTGACAGTTCTGACACGAAGATATCATTATGACTCCCTCATAATGACGGACTCCTTGGGAAGCGAAGAAAATCTTTGACACGATCCTCCGAGAGTCAGAAACTGTCATGCGGCCTTAACACGTGGACAGCCCCATGCGGCTCACGAAGACAAGCTCCATGCGGCTCATGAAGGACAACTCCATACGGCTCACGAAGACCATCCCCATGCGGCTCATGAAGGACAGCTCCATGCGGCTCATAAAGACCATCCCTATGCGGCTCACGAAGACCATCCCCATGTGGCTCAAGAAGACTAGCTCCATGCGGTTGACTCATGCGGTCATCCACACTCATGCGGCTCAAATCATACCATGCGGTCCAAATGTTCTGGGGGGGCACTTTCAAGCAGCCTGGACACGTGGCCAGCCTTATGCGGCTCAATGAGGAGTAACCTCCCTGCAGCACAAATTTCTGTAATGGCTCGACACGTGGCATGATAGCAGGGCACGTGGCATCAGATTGATCAAAATCCCTCAACAGATCCCAATAAAATATTGGGATCAAATTAGATCATTTGCAAATAAGCTAATTAAAGACACGTGTCGAGGAATCCGAGGTTGGCATGACAAATCGGGAGGATTTATGTCAATCAACATTAATTACCCACAAAAGATTTGATGCAATCACATTTATTGCTCAAATCTTGATGAACGGCCCAGATTTAATGATCCTTAGTCGCCGACTTTCAGGAATGGGCAATCATTGTAAACCCTAATGAGGCCCCCCACTCTTATAAATAGCAGGGTGCCATTCCCTTGCAAGGACACACAGTGACAGACAGAGAGAGGGAGATAGAGAGATATACGCAGACAGAGACAGACGCACATAGAGAGCCAGAGAGCCTGAAGAGAGAGCATTTCTTCATCAATGCCAAGCAGTTCTTCCACAGAGCCAAAAAGCTGCACCCGATCATCGAAGGAGTAAGGCAAAGCGGCCGTCGCTTTTTCGAGCCTCTATCGTCACCCCCCAGAATCTAAAATAAATAATTGTACTTAGATTGTTGTACCTAGGTTTTCATCCCTAGGCTTTCTTTGTACAAGAGAGTTTGTATTGTGAAGTAAAAGTCCAGTCCTCCGATAATTGTTTTGTCCTTTTATATTTCATGGCAAACAACAAGTAGGGGTAATAATCACATAACCTCTAATAACTCTCCATCCCCGAGTAGTATAATGATTCCAGACATGACAGATCATGACATAGAATTCGAAAAGCAGGGGGCCAGCCCACTCCCAAATTGGTGTCTATACAAGTACATGAAACAATATCGAACAATGTACTAATATACCAGGTAAACCAGGAATGACATCTCATTGCGAGATTTATGTATACTAGTCCATGTATCCTCGTGTCAAGAATCAAGTATAACACTACAACTAAATCAGATATAGTAGATATCAAAGCAATAAAAACTATCAGAGGATGTACTTGCTTGCTGTCCTGAGCTGAGAAAATCGAACTACAAACTACTCAATGAGCCACAAACGGTCAACTCGCACAAAAGTCACCTAATGCTGAGACAGAAATTACCAATGTTCTCAAAATAGTCAAATTAGCTAAAATAGCCTATCCATAAGTCCAATTCTGGATACAAGGATAAAACGGTCATTTTGGGCCAAAATGATGTCCGTCGTTGGACCCGTTTTGCACCAAAAATTGTGCCAGAACCTACGGTCTCTAAAGTTATTAAACTATTTGTCTACGAGTTCGGTTTGACGAGACGAACCCAACCGTATGTCCAGAGTGTGATTCCGGTGGGCCGTGCACAAATTCACCCGTTGGTTCGGGTCGC
>JANAVB010002261.1:0-2500 GCA_029216955.1 Iris pallida | reverse complement strand
TACATTCTCTGACTGTTTCATTCTTGCTTGGTCATATTACTTGTTGTAGACTAGTTTGCGTATTGCTGTCACGATATTATCATGGATTAGTACTATATGGATCTCTTCATGCAATGTTATCCCTTCGGATACATCGGATATATTGTGCTCATATACTTTATCATGTGCATGGTCTACTCATTGTATTCGTATTTATTCATGTATACTCATGTGAGATTCATGTACACTCATGATCATGTGAGCCTTCATGTATAACCCAGTGTGCATGTGGACTAGCTATCCTTGTGATGTACTACTTTCATGTGCAATAACATAACCTAGACAGGTCCTTGTGGACTGATTGGGGCAGGGGGAGTATTTATTTGGTTATGTTATCTACACCATTTCATGTATAACTCCAAACTAGATTTAAGTCATGTATAACCTAAGCATGTTTACATAACCAAACATGTGCTCTGAATCACATAGTTAGCTCAGTTTTCTTATCTAATCATGTATATCTATTTCTACAATATCATGTTCTTTTTCTTACAGTCTCTCTACTATTTCTTTACAGAAGTTCATGTATATTATTCTATAGCTTGTTTCATATTTCCTTTTATGTTATGAACTGTGTGAGAGATATGTATTCGTTCTTGTCCTGACTGGATCTGTTAAAAATATTACAGATGATGAGAATTGATTCGACACTTACTATGGAGCAGGCCTAGTTGACACAGGTGTCCTGGACCCTCAACAGGATCCAGTAGTCGCTGAGGACTTGCCATGAGTTAGATTAGACTTATATCATTACCTAGTTATGAGACATTGTAATTATACTGAGATTTTGGTTATGGTATGGTTTACACCGAGACTTATTATTCATATTTGTTACTCTCTATTGAGATTATCTTATCTTCTATTCCATCTTAGATATTGTGATTGAGTTGTACTTTATATATTGTTCTCCTTTGGGAGCATATTCTAGATTGTGTCAGATATTGTGACCTAGGACAGTGTTTTACCACCAACATTGCGGCGTAGGCTGGACGTACCCACTTCTCGTACCCTTATACTGGGTGTGGGTCATGATAGCTTGATATAACTCAATTCGGTGTTGAGTCGTTAGTCATTTCTCGTCGAGTGCTTCCAATTTCTATAATCGTAGACGATCATTATCTTCAGTTGTTAATTCTTTTGATAAAGCGATTCAGAGAGAAGGGATTTGAATGTCCAGAGGAAGAAGTGCTTTGCTTTTGTAGATCCAAAAAAAATGATGTTGTACCGGTAGGAGTCCGTACTGTAGTACGGTACGCCAAAGACATTCATTTCTCATCCCAATTACGTTTATTAGATGAAACAAACGTCTTGAGTAACTTGATAATAGTTTTGTTGAAGGCTTCTACTAAACCATTAGCTGCAGGATTGTAGGCTGTAGAGGACACATTCTCGATCTGGTTTTTCTCACAAAATTGATGGAATTCATTGCTCACAAATTATGGGCCATTATCCTCCAGGAAAGTCCGAAACGATAGATTATATGATTTTTAATAAAATGAATGACATTAGATGTTTTTACTTTAATAAGTGGCATAACTTCCACACATCTTGAAAAGTAGTCGGTTATCGCTAGAATAAATCGATGTTCTCTGAAGGAAGGAGGATTAATAGATCCAATGATATCCATTCACCACTGTAACGCCCCAGTCCAAAATACTTAGGGCTAAGTACGTCAACATGCCAGCTGCATACATACGATGTATACTCTAACAAATGGAACCATCGTATGAATTCATAAGCTATAAAATACAGTAAACCATGATACTAATCGCATCCTCAAAAAATGAATAAAGACTTTATAATAACTCATGAATTATCATTTACAAGCTGTTGGACGGAGAAAATCCACAACCAATGAAAAAGAGGAAAAATACATGATCACAAAATTTTATCGAGCGATGCGAAGACAATCCAAGGACCTCTACATGCTACTCATCTCACACATACTCGTGGTACAACTGTGTCGAGGCATATGTTGTACACTACAAACGGTAGTCCCTTAACTCTAAGTCCATATGCAATCAAAGGATAGTAAGTAAAGTAAAGCTAATATCACTGAGTAGGCAGTAAATCAAGCACTGTAAAATAAATGGTACAGCTAGAAAAACTAGAAATAATTACACAGTGATATACAGTAATAAAATATAGACTATTTATAAAGTAAAATTATGGCAAGGTATCTTGCCTGGTGTGTCGTCTGGTGTGGTGCGGTGTTCTGACATGTCCCAATAGTCCAATAGCCACGGTCGAGGTGTACGGGCCCAAAATTCACGAAAAATAGAAATGCACGATCAGTCGTGATTAATTGGGATAATCGGGGAAATTCATAGAGTTAGATGCATATACTCTTTTTGTAAATATTTTATAATAATTGAAAAACTAAATTTAATAGTAGAATACTTTTGATAACTTATTTAAAAATATCGAAAGATCAATTAGGCTACAAACGACTTTAGATAGA
>JANAVB010002260.1:0-45236 GCA_029216955.1 Iris pallida | reverse complement strand
CTGATAATCATATAGTCTGTCCAATCATGATACTCCTTCTAGGTCAAATTCCTAACATCAAGGTCTAGAAAATTCTATCTAAAAGCTCACAACATGGTCCTAATAGTCATGATTTTATAGTCTCGAACAGGGACACTATACTATCTATCACATCACAATACATCCTGACATACTAATGGAATTACACAACAAGATGGAAAAAAGGACATGAAGGACAGACCTGCTAACTCTCCACCCCGCACGTCGGTCTTCACGACCGTCAGTGCAAAAGCCTTGGCCCTCTGGGATATATCCCTCTGATGGTGCGGGGCATGGTTCTACGCTACAGGTGGCCTAGCTCCCACTATCTAATCCATAACTTAAGCAACATCCATGCTGATATCCTACTCCATACTAGGCACCATCTATATGGTATCTATTCTACAATCTGATAATCATACCCGTCTATTCAGAACAATGTTACCAGAATCCTCGTTATGCCAGTAAGTACAACGGTGATAATCCATAGAGTCCACAACTAAGGTACATACCTCTAGAATTATGGTATTTAAAATTTTCGTATTGTCGCTAGCTTGGCTGCGAAAACTTTAGATTCCCATACCCGAGAAATACATCCAAAATTAGACTCTATCTCATCGCCAAACCAGCTATATGGCTGTAAAAGACTCTAGATTCCATGACTGAGGCAACCTAGCCCATAATATTATCTTGGTAGAAATCAAGTCAATAATGAATACCAAGAATCAAATTCAACGATGAACAAGGAAGTAGACAAAAACTGTCGGAATCTAATTTCGAGATAGTTTATAATGAGATTCTCATGGATCATCTCAGAAATCTTCTCAACTAGTCCTAACTGTGATTGAGTACTCTCTCAACTAAAGTCTATTTCTTATACTTACTGCTGGCGTACAGCATTAAAACTAATCGTCGTACTACCATGACTTCGCACTAATGCGAATCTCGACCTGTATGGGCCACCACTAAAACGTGTCACGACCTGCATGGGCCACCACTAAAAACGTTGTTCAAGGTCGCTAGCTAAACAACTCACGCAATATAATATAATGTACCTGTCATAAATCTCAACTCCAAATGGAGGACAAGTATAAGATATGATAAACTCAATCACAGTCTAAGCACGATAGGATAACACATAAGTCTATACTAAACTCAAAGCAACAACTTAAATACTTCTAAAATAATAATATATCAAACAATCTCAAATATACTCAAATCTCCACTTATTATAATACAAGTTCCAAAAGAGAAAACTAAACCATAAACTAGCAATCTACTCCAAGTTCTACTGGTCCTCTAGGCTAGCTGAATTTCTATGTTACCTGTAATATTTTCAACAGGTCCAGTCAGGATAGAACGAACACAAAATCTCAACAGTTCATATCATGACAGGAATATAAAACATGTAATAGAGTAAGATACATGAATCGCTGAAAAAAAATGTACATAAAAAAGAGAGAGATAATTGTACTAAAAATATCTATTATAAAAGAACTACAAGTGACTAGTAGTTTAGAGTACAAAATAGGCATGTGAACAGCTTGATCAATACATGATTACACTACTGAGTTGTACATGATTACACTACTTAGAATTGTTTACATGACTATTTCTACTCCCCCGTACCCCAATCAATACACAAGGATCTAGACAGGTTATGTTATTGTACATGATCATCACATGGAGGCTCATAAATGAGTGCACATAAAGTTATACATGAGGACTCTGTGAACATGAGAGTACATGAATCATAAGAGTATACATAAATAGTGAAAGTACATGAGTACATGATGAAAGTGAAACGTACATGACATGATATACCCGATGCTCCCGAGAGGGATAACATCGCATGAAAAGATCTGTATAGTACCAATCTGTGTTACCAACGTGACAGCATCAAGTAAAGTGATCTAGAGCAAGAATATAAGTCCTAGCAAGTATAAAATGATCAGAGAATGTACTCACCTGAAACCCTGAACAGCTGATATGAAAAGATGGCCAACTGGAATCACAGAGTCCTAGTTAGAGCAACACAAGTTATAAAGAGTTCAATTTATATGGTAATTAAAATTATAATGTAATCTACATGAGTCTAAGTCAATCAATGTCAAAGTTAACTCTTAGTCAACTCTGGTCAATAATCTAGTCAAACTAGGACAACTAGTCTAATATGGTCAAACTAGCTAGGGTTTGGTCAACAATGGTCAAACTAGTCTACTTAGTCAATTCTAGGTCTAAATCAAGTCTATGGCCTAAACAATCAAGTATACTAGTACCATTGCTATCTAACACAGCCTAAATCAAGGCACATAGCTAAACCACATAGCTAATAAGGCACACAAATTTAGTTATATAATATACATTACATATATATCACATATATCTTTACCCATATAGTACCACCCTAACACATACATATAGATATCATATATCAAGTATATACATATCCTCACTATGAACCATAACCTATATCTATATACTCTCATAATATATATAGATACTATATAACCCAAAAATATATATCTATCTATATAACTCTTCCACAATCTAACATCACCTACTCAATATCAAATAGTTAGACACTAACCTACTAACACTAGGATACAATATCACCTTGGTCATATTGGCATCCCAATACCAATACCTTGGTTGGAATCTAATACCTTAACTTGGGTAAACATATATCTTACCTTGGTATCTTGATACCTTACCTTGGTCATAAGATAAACGAATCATTTACCTTGAAGGTAAAGGTAATTCATATTTACCTTAAGATTATAACTTGGTATCATGAGATACCAAGATACCCCTCAATTATCTAATTAACTAAATATCTAATGTACTAACATAACATCTTAACTAATATCTAACATATAACTTATAGAGACTAACTTGCTAACATACCAATATTTAGAACTAACATAACCTACTAACATATCAATATCTAACATACTAGATATCTAACATCAAACTATTTAACAACATATCAAATATGTAACAAAATACTAACCTCTACTATCTAACTAACACTCATACTAACAAATATAACGTACACTAATATATAACAAACTCTAATATATCTAACCCTCTACTAACCAACATCTAACAAATATACTAACATATATAACTTACACTAACATATAACAACTCTAAAATATCTAACCCTCTACTAATCAACATCTAACAAACATACAAACATATATTACCTAACAATAATATATATATATATATATATTTATATATATATATATATATATATATATATATATATATATATATATCCTACATTCACTTAATATCCATACTACATAGGCTCATAGGTTACACAAAATGCATATATCGTATAGTCACTCTTCTACTTAAATCAATACTGTATCAATTGGGCCTTCACTAAATTCTAGGATTAAAGTATGTTGTAGCCCTTCGTATTAGCTTTCCGAAATTTCAAACGGATCGCATTTTCGTGTCCGGAAGCTCCCGGAATCGCGAAATACCGAAACGCGTTCGTCTTTCGTACAGCTGACACTCAAACAGTTCTACAGAAAGTTCTAGAATGTATTTGACCTATTAATATATATATTTGGAAAGATAATCGTATAGTCACTCTTCTACTTAAAATCAATACTGTATCAATTGGGCCTTCACTAAATTCTAGGATTAAAGTATGTTGTAGCCCTTCGTATTAGCTTTCCGAAATTTCAAACGGATCGATTTTCGTGTCCGGAAGCTCCCGGAATCGCGAAATACCGAAACGCGTTCATCTTTCGTACAGCTGACACTCAAACAGTTCTACAGAAAGTTCTAGAATGTATTTGACCTATTAATATATATATTTGGAAAGATAAATTCGATACGGTTCTTTTAAAAAAACGGAAGATTAATCTGAGTTCTAAGCTAAAAGTTATGATATTTCTAAATTGGCTACTAAAAACGTAGATGAATATTATGACGAATTTGGGTTGTTTGGACAAAAGAAACACATCTCACTCTCCACACCACTCAAGACGCACATCAAACCACACTCCCCTCTCCTCTAACACAAGCACACCATATCCACACATTTAAATATATGAAATATATCTAACATACCTATTATATATATACAAAACAGTCCATTATATAAAGAGACACTAAAATGATATGTTGAGGCTAAAAATATGACATGTA
Source organism: Iris pallida (assembly GCA_029216955.1). Taxonomy (NCBI): domain Eukaryota; kingdom Viridiplantae; phylum Streptophyta; class Magnoliopsida; order Asparagales; family Iridaceae; genus Iris; species Iris pallida. The sequence goes on along the minus strand of JANAVB010002260.1, from coordinate 41,048 downwards.
GACTAAACCACTTAGATCTAACCATGGGTATCCAAATGAAACTCATTCTAACCATCCTAACTAACATTAATCCATCGTCTAATATGTCTAAAACTAAAATTAAAACATAATTAAACCTATTAGACATTAAACCAAACACATGAGGTGTCATAATTTGAGATCTAATAAGTAGGACACAAGACACAATTCTAACTTGCTCTAGAGAGCTCCAAATAGCCTCAAACTTGAATCTAAAGTGGGTACATGCATGGGGGTAGATCCTATGGATTCAAAACTAACTAATATGTATATGAAATCAATTTAGAGGGTTGGTTTTACCTATTGGGAGTGGAATCCCAATGATACTCCCAAGGACACGGCTCCGACATGAAGATCTTCCAAAAATGACACTCCTCCTTGTACTTTGCTCCAAATATTTGCTAGCACCCTCCCTTGGTAGTATGAGAAAGTTGGATGGAAGTTTTGGTGGAGGGATGTAAGGATTTGGAGATCAAATCAAAGAGGGAAGCTCTCAATTTGGGAAAGAACACTTGTGAAGGAAAATGGAGGCTTGATGGAATGAAATGAAAGGAAAAGAGGCTAACCTACCTATAGTGGCTGCCATTAAATCCTATTTGGGTCTTGGGGGAAAGCCCAATAAGGCCTCAACTAGTCCTTTTGGTTAATTTTAAGTTTGGTTCAAGTTTGGGATCAAAATAGTTAAATTTAAGCATCTAACTTAACCAATCTAACAAGTGGGATTAGTCTAAACTTACTAACTTAATTAGTGGAATTTGTGGGCCACGACTAACTAATCTTGGGGTCCCGTCTAGAGTCTAAGCTACCTGGGTCACTAACACAAGTCGAAACGAAACGAAACTCAAACCCGACTAAACAAATCCAGTAAAATCAATATAAAAATATAAAAATTCTCAAAATATTAAAATATAAAAAATGACCAAAATCACAATACATCAATTTAAATATTATTAAAATAATCTAAAATTTACCAATTAATTAAAATCCTAAATAATTCAAAAGTCACAAAATGACCAAAATATCCTTAGCCTAAAAAGTTGTAATTAGTCATTCTAATCACATGGTTAGGTCCCCATGGTCATGGTCAGTGGATGTAGCCCATTTGTCCATAGCTCCAAGCAAATGTGGTATTTTCTTTGATCCCACAATTTCAATTTTTTCTTCTTCTTCTTCTTCTTCTTCTTCTTCTTCATCTTTCTCATCAATTTGTACCTTTTCCCTTATCATTTCCTCTTATTTTTTCTTCTCCTTCTTCTTGACTTTGCTAGCTTCAATAGCCACCTTACATTTATCTTAATCTTCTTTCGTAGATCTCGGACATGAAGTCGCATTCCCCTTAATATGTCATACATGTTGTTTGATCCTATAAATCCCTCCAGAACAAATTTTGCCACATAATTTGTATTTTAATTTGTCTAGATTTGCAGGATCAACCAATGCACCATAATCCCATCCAATATCAGTAGAGGAACGCCAAAGCACTGATGAACTTGAAACATTGACGTTGTTAGAGGTTGCCGTATTAGATCCACTTCCAGACATTTTTCTATTTCACATAACAAAAATATATTATATAAAATATAATAAAAATATTACTGTTATTGTGCATAAAAACAAAATATTACTATTATTGTTACTGTCCACTCCCAATATAATAAAAAAGAAAAAAAGAAAATTAATGAAGAGAATGTTACTGTGCACAAAAACAAAATATTACTGTTACTGTCCATTTTTTATTTCACTGTGTCACGTTTCTCTTCCACTGACTCAGACTTCACGTGAACATTAATGAAGAAGAAAGAGAAAAAGCAAAGTCAGAAGAAGAAGAACTGAAGAAAGAAAAAGAAGACTAAAAAAAGAGAAAGAAGAAAAAATAGTGAGAAGAAGAAGAAGAATAATAAGAGAAGAAGCCCTAACCTGGCTGCTCCTGTTGTTGCGTCTTCTTCTTCTGCGGGCTGCTGCTGCGCCGTCTTCTTCTGCTGCTACTGCTGCGTCGTCTTCTTCTGCTGCTGCTGCGTCTTCTTCTTGTTCTTCTTAAATTTTGGGGACTGCAACTGTTACTGCATCATTCTTCTTATTTAGGTATGTAAGGGTTATTGGATTTTGGGTCGGATCCTTGACTTTAAAAAAATTGCAAAACGACTAGGCGGCCGCCCCACCGCCTCGAGCGTCCACGCCTAGGAGGCCGCCCCACCGCCTCGAGCCGCCTAAGGCCGTATTTCTGGCCGGACCACCTGAGATCCGATTTCGATGGAATCTTGGGCGGCACCTGGCCGTCCAGCGCCTAGGCGGCGCCTAAGCACCGCCTAATCCCACCTTTTAGAACATTGATGAGGAGATATATCTCCAGCTGACTTCATCTGATTATGTATGGTACTATCTTGGATGCAGTCTTTCACCTAGAGTCAGCCTCTAGTTATCCTACTTCATATATTTCCTTTCGATACTATATTTCGGGATATTTGAGTAGTAGATTTGTCTCTACCAACTTTATATACGCATTATGGTTCTGTATGACTTATTTCTGATTACTTGACTTTATCGTATTCAGACTAGTTTACTTATTCTGTGGATGGGATTTACATACCTGTGACTGTGATATTATTTAGATACTTAGTTGGGGATTCCATTAAATTGAAAAAATCTACTAAGTATGTATCTACTGGTCGTTATTACGTAGCTTGGTCTCACATAATTTGGGATTGGGACGTGACACCTTAGTCCCATATGCCGTTCAAAAAAACAAAATTTTAATGCACAAGTTGTCCATGACCATGCATATCTAAGAAACTTAGTTATTAAACTATAACATGCAAGATACAAAAAACTTGATAGATTTATGCAATATATTCTCATTATTCTACCTTCCTTGGCCATCGTTGTGATTTCCATACTACAGAATGCAACATTTATCCATGATTTTATTTTTGTTTAACAATATGATCGCAATACACATTTCAATATGGTAAGCAACAACATTATGATTACTCTCTTTATCTAGATTTATCTATTAGTGTATCATTGATCGAAGGACGCAAAAAAGACTAGAAGAGATTTATTTGTTAAGGTATGAAGATAAGGAAAGAAGGATCAAAGTCTGTCACGCCCCAGAACCAGAATACTGGAGAGCGGGGGCGTACATAGCCAGCTACGTATATTGAAATCGAATACATCTCAACTATACGGTCACGGCTGTCTAGATATGAGGGTTTACTACAAGCCAACGGTCTCTTATGGTCAAGCCTATTGTCTCAATCTCAAGCAAGTAATATGATAACAAGATGTTTGACCACCAAATATACAATAAAAGGCGTCCCAAATATTACATATCAGCTGATCATGAAGCTAGTCGTACAAAATGCTGGGACTAGCAAGAGTTAAGTCATACATGATCAACCCTAGGATTTGTTAATCATGTTTACAGCCCGTAGGCAGACAGTAAGTAAAGTGCATCGAGCTAACAGGTGCTCGTCGGCTAAACGCCTCAAAAGAATAACTTTACAATAGAGTGAGCGAAACAAAATAGAAAACCCACTCGTAGCCCGAGTTCCTTCTAGTCGCCACCATCGGGCTGGAGGTTCGGTAGATCCTCGGGTGCTGCTCCGAAATCTGGCCACACAAAACCAGCTGGGTCAAACCCCAGAAAGAGCAAGTGCCACAAAGGAGGCCACGAAATAAGAACAAAAGCCAGCATATTAGAACATAAGAAAATGAAAGAAAAGTACAAGTAATAAAGAGCACGTCAGGACAATAAACGACTAGGGACGTGGAACCATTCGGGAAACCAGGTTACAACCCGTAAACCAAACAAGGAACGGGGTTGTAACCTTTCGCCTGAATAGCTCCTTGTCTCTACCCAATTATTGTTGAAGCAAGTAAAACAATCATGTTCAGGGGTACCAGGGTACAGGGACTAGACAAGACTTAGACAGGGCTAGACATCATCCATTCACAAGCGGCCAAGCAATTACTACGGCTTACTACTTTAACTAACTAGGGTTATCACAAGCCTAATTACTAACAAGATGCAAGTGAGAGTTTCCCAGTCCCAAGCCCTGCAGACCATCCAGTTATCCTTCCGCGGGTTGAGAGTATGGTTGGGTACATCGCCCCGGAGACGATATACCCTTAGGTGACTTAGAGGGTGCAACACATGACAGTGCGCTGGAAATGTGCTCTACTCGTCGGCAAGCTACAAGTCCAATTAAAAGCGCCCAGATAACGAGATTGCCTGTGACTGGAAATTCTCCATGAACTATAGTTTGATCTAGTCATTAGCTTAATCCATATTCAGTATGAATCCCTGACTGTAGGAACCAGGGAGTCACGTCCTAGACATGATGCAAGACAAGACAAGTGGATTGCACAAGCAAGCAAGCAGGAACACCCACGGTGTCAAGTTGATTATACGAGTCAAGTTAGCTGTCGCAACAGCATCAAGTCAAGTCAAGTTACAAGTTACAAGTCAAGTCAAGTCAGGAGTGCGCCGCCACGGGACACTATCAAGTTATCAAGATAAATCATGTCAGGGTACTTGTCAGGAGTGCGCCACGACGGGCCACTATCATGTCACGTTGGTCATGTCAGGAGTGCACCACTATGGGTCACTGTCGTGTTATGCTAGTTCCTTGTCATACCATGCCATGTACAATAGTCATTCCAAACATATTAAGTAAAATCAAGTTTATGACAAAAGGCGTAAGGATATAAAATGGGCGTAAAATATCTAATAAAATATCAATATACAGGGCTATAGAAGAGCCAATCTTAGAGAAATAAAACCAAAACTCCAAGAGCCAATGGATTGTGCAAGGGGTCATGGGGTTGGATTGCGCAGGTGTCAGCTGCGCAGGGTGCCAAGTGGGCAGGGGCACAGGGCGCAGGGGCAGATGGCGCATGGGTCAGATTGCGCATGAACAGACTGCGCAGGAGTGAACTGCGCAGGGGTGGATTGCACATGAGCAGACTGTGCAGGAGTGAACTGCGCAGGGGTGGATTGCGCATGAGCAGACTGCGCAGGAGTGAACTGCGCAGGGTGAAGTGCGCAGGAATGGTTGGCGCATGGGGCTGAGCGCAGTTCACCATAGGGCAAGCTGCGCGGTCGGCGCTGCGCTAAAGAGCGCAGGCCGAGAGGGGCTGCGCAGTCCAGCACTGCGCTAAAGAGCGCAGGCTGCAGGCTGCTACTCTAGGCCGAGAAGAACACCAAGAACACCAAGAATTCAAATTTTCATATCTTTGTCAAATCAAAGCCAAATCTAGATTTTCAAAGTTCTAACTTGAGTAAAATTGAATTCTCTTCCACATGGAAGCATCAAAACCCACAAAAATCCAACCAAAATAGATCAAAACCATGTAAATCCAAAAATAGTTAAAACCTAGATCTAGAACAATGGAGACTCCAAATCACAAAATGTCAAGTTCTAATGTTGATCACCATGGCCTAATCTAGCTAATGAACAAATAAAATATGGTTCTCATGTGGTGTCAAGGTGCACTTGCCTATGGGTGTTGGTGAGTTGTGTAGAGGAAGGAAGAAGAAGGAGATGGAGAAGTAAATAAAAAATAAAGAGGAGAGAGAAAAGTTAGGTGGGATTTAATGGAGGTGGGTGTGTTGTGTTGAGGGTGGAGCATAGGCTAAGGTGTTCCAATACATTTTAAACCAAACCAAACCAAATCAAACCAATTCTCCTCCACAAAATAAAACCAAGTCATGTAAAACCCAATTACGAGAACCAAAATCTGCAAGTCAAGCCAATTACAAGTACATGCCAAAATCCGAGAAAATAAATACAGGTCTGAAATACATGCAAGCTTGACAAAAATACGTATTCAGAATATGGGTGTTACAACTCTACCCACCTTAAAAGAATTTCGTCCTCGGAATTTAATTAAGAGGCTAGAGAGACAAGGACAAGCTATATTAATCACAGGCAAGCTATAACCAGGCAAGCAATCAGACAATCATACATGCAAGCAAGGGATGGAAAACATAAGGCATAAGAAAGACATTATACCTTACGAGTCAAACAGGTAGGGATATCGCGATCGGATATCATCCTCACGCTCCCACGTTGACTCACCTAGAAAGTGATGACCCCAAGCAATACGGACTAAACTAATAGTCTTGTTCTTGAGTATCTTCTCTCTCCGGTCCAATATAGACACGGGCCTCTCCTCTAACGAAAGGTTGGTACCAACAACCAGTTCCGAATGGTCTAGGATGTGGCTCGGGTCCGGGACGTACCGTCGTAATTGGGACACATGGAATACATCATGCACCTCACTTAGCGCTCCTACTCGCTCCAGGATATCGAACGGCCCTATATACCTAGGACTAAGCTTTCCCCGTACGCCAAAACGAATGACGCCGCGGTTAGACGAGATCCTAAGGAATATATGGTCGCCGATAGCAAACTCCAAGGGACGTCGATGAGCATCGGCCCAATGCCACTGGCGATCTTGGACAACTCAAAGACGATCTCTGATCCTTCTGACCACTTCTATTGTCTGGGCAATCATCTCTGGACCAAGCATCTGCCTCTCTCCAACATCATCCTATGCTAGCGGGGATCTGCACTTCCTACCATACAGAGCCTCGAACGGAGCCATCTGGATACTGGTCTGGAAACTATTGTTGTACGAGAATTTCACAAGATGCAGGTGATCTTTCCATGAACCACCGAAGTCGAGCGTACAAGATCTCAGCATGTCTTCAAGAGTCTGGATTATGCGTTCTGACTGACCATCTGTCTGCGGATGATATGCTGAACTGAACTGGAGACGAGTTCCCAAACTCTCTTGCAAGCTACGCCAAAAGTATGACGTAAACCTTGAATCTCGGTCCGAGGTGATACTGACGGGCACACCGTGAAGCCTGACAATCTGCCTGAGGTACATCTCTGCTAGCTGAGCCGTAGACTGCCCAACTCTAAATAGAAGAAAATGAGCCACCTTCGTGAGCCGATCAACTATAACCCAAATAGCATCTCGACTAGCTGGGGATCTAGGCAATCCAGTCACAAAATCCATGGTCATATGCTCCCACTTCCATTCTAGAATCGGCAAGGGCTGAAGAAGTCCAGCGGGCCTCTGATGTTCAGCTTTAACCTGCTGGCAAACCAAACACCGAGAGACAAACCGGGCTATCTCCCTCTTCATGCCATTCTACCAGAAGTGCTGACGGATATCATGGTACATCTTCGTGCCACCGGGATGAATAGAATACTGCGAACTGTGAGCTTCTGCCATGACTTCCTGTCTGATATCTCCACTGGGTACACAAAGACGAGAGCCGTATCGAAGTGTACCATCTTCATGAATGCACAACTCTGGCCTTCTTCCTGCCTCACACTCTGCTCTGAGCCGCTGAAGCTTGGAATCTGTAGATTGCGCCGTCCGGATCCTCTCAACTATGCTGGACTGAACCTGTAGACTGGCCATCAATGCCACACTGGAAGGAAGAACCACTTCAATTCCCATCTTCTGAAAATCTGCCAATAACTCTGGTTGCGCCGTCAAGAAATAAACTCCGGCTCTCCGGCTCAACGCATCTGCTACAACGTTGGCCTTCCCCGGATGATACTGTAAATCCATATCGTAGTCTACCAGTAGCTCGAGCCATCTTCTCTATCGCATATTAGGGTCCTTCTGGGTGAAAACATACTTCAGGCTCTTGTGATCAGTAAATATCTCCACTCTATCTCCATACAAGTAGTGCCGCCAAAGCTTAAGTACAAATACTACTGCTGCTAGCTCCTAGTCGTGGGTCAAGTAATTCTTCTCATGATCACGAAGTTGACGTGATGCATAAGATATTACCTTCCCATGCTGCATCAAGACACACCCCAATCCTCTACCTGAAGCGTCGCAATAAACTGTGAATCCTCCGGTCCCATCTGGAAGTGTGAGAATGGGAGCCGTTATCAATCCTCGCTTCAACTTCTCAAATGATTCCTGACACTCTGCTGTCCAAACAAATGGCACATCCTTACGAGCCAACTGGGTCATCGACGCTGAAATCCTTGTAAAATCTGAAACGAATCGCCGGTAGTAGCCGGCCAATCCAAGGAAGCTGCGAACCTCTGCCACTGAACTAGGTGCTGGCCAAGTCTCGATAGCCACAATCTTCTGGGGATCCACTTCTACTCCTCCTCGGGTAATGATGTGACCCAAGTACGAAATGCGATCGAGCCAGAACTCGTATTTACTGAACTTGGCGTACAACTGGTGCTCCCTAAGCGTCTGAAGGACGATTCTGAGATGCTGCTCATGCTCTGCTTCGCTCTTGCTGTAGACCAAGATATCATCTAGGAACACGATCACGAACTGATCCAGGTAAGGCATGAAAATGCGATTCATGAGGTCCATGAATACTGCTGGCGCATTGGTTGCTCCAAAGGGCATAACAAGGAACTCCCAATGTCCATACCTCGATCTAAATGCTGTCTTTGGGATGTCCTACTCTCTGACTCTGATCTGGTGGTATCCTGACCGCAAGTCTATCTTCGAGAACACTGAAGTCCCTCTGAGTTGATCAAACAAGTCATCTATCCTCGGAAGAGGGTATCTGTACTTGATTGTCACTGAGTTCAAGGTACGATAATCTACACATAACCTGAATGTACCATTCTTCTTTTTCACAAGAAGCATCGGGGCTCCCCAAGGCGATCCACTTGCACGAATGAATCCCTTGGTCCTGAGTTCTTTAATCATCTTGTACAAAATTTCTAACTCTGAAGGCGCCATCCTGTAGACTCGCTCTGATACTGGTGCTGTCCCGGAGATCAAGTCTATAGTGAACTCGATCTCCCGCTCTGGCGGCATCCCTGGAAGCTCTTCTGGGAAGACATCTGGAAATTCTTCAACTATCCGGGGCAACTGCACTGCTGCTACTGCCATCCGCAACACTGGGGAGGATGGCTCCACCGCGCCTCTGGAAAATGAAAACTCTGGCTCGCCTGGAATACTAAAGATAACCCTGCCAACATGGCAGTCTATCCTAGCATAATGGTTCCTCAAACAATCCATGCCTAAGACTACATCACAGTCTGCTATAGGGAATTCTATGAATCTAGCGGGGAACTCTCTACTGCTAACTATGATCCGACACAAGGAAAACACTCGATCTACCCCCACAAGACCATTACCAGTAAGTATATTGAGCCTCACTGATAATGACTCGGGCTCCAATCCTATCCGTGTCGCGAATCGTGCAGACATGAATGAATGCGATGCACCAGAATCAAATAATACCAATGCTGGAAAGGAGTTGACGAGAATAGTACCTGCCACTACCTCACATGGTGCAACTTCTTCTTCCATAGCCATCATCATGGCCTGACCTCTAGCTGCGGGTCCCCTCTGCTGGAAACCTCTCTGCCTGCTCTGTACTGGAGCCTGGGCATACTGCTGCTGGTTCTGCTGATGAAATGCCTGGGCCTGAGGCAACAATGGCCTCGGGTACTGCTGCTACTGCACAGGTGCTGGTCCCCTAACCGATGGACTGGTTAGGTTGGAAGAGGATGAACTACCCCTATTCGGGCAGGCTCCTATCTTATGATGTGCCACTCCACAAGCTAGGCACAATCCTTGCACCCTACGACAATCTGCCACTACATGGCCTAGCTTCCCGCAATGTGAACATCCCATTGCGGAAGTCTGCTTCTGCTTCTGCTGCTGCGGGTACGTCGGGGTTGAATGCTGAACCGACGTTGCTGAGGCCGCCCACCTCGGTGTTCCATTGGTCAAACTTCTAGCTGCTGGGGCTGGAGCTGATGACTGGTGCATCTGACTGTGGGACCGCTTCCTACCTCCGGTCCTATCCACGATCCTCTGGGAGGTATACTTATGCCTCCTAGCTGCTCTCAAAACTGCATCGAACGTCTGGGGCTCGAACTGCTCAACAGCCAACAAGATCTCCAAATGCAGCCCCTGCTGGAATCGTTGGGCCCTATCAAACTCGGTCGCCACCAAGGTGGGGGCAAACCTACTGAGCCTAGAAAACTCAGACGTATAACCGTCGACTGTTCTGCCTCCTTGCTTTAAGTTGGTAAATCTCGTCTGTAGGTCGTACCGAGCTACAGCATCAAAATACTTCGTCTGGAATCTCTCTCTAAATACTGCCCAAGCAATGGGTGCCACTAATCCCATGGCTTGCGCTGCCCACCAACTGCGAGCTAAGTCCAACAACTGCAGGCGTACCACCGCCACCTTCTCATTCTCAGGTGTTCTAGCTGCTTCCAGAACCACCTCGGTATCCTGAAGCCAAGCGTCCGCGGCAATCGCATCTTCGCTGCCGTCGAAGAAAGGAGGGTTCAAGCGCTTGAAGCTGTTGGCCGCGCTGTTCCCTGGATGACCGCCTCTGGTCAAGGCATCTGCCACTGTCTGGTGCAAGGCGTCTCCTCTGCGATCTTGAGAAGTTATCAAGGCTCTGATGAGACCTACCAAGGTGCCATCATCCGGCTCGGCAGGCTGAACAGGCTGAACTGGGGGCTCTCCTCCAGTAGGTATAACTCTGGAGGCTACTCCGGAATGCTGGACTTGATCTCCAGGTTGCTGGTCCACGGGAGGTGTTCCACCTTGCTGATCGACGGGGTCAGGTACAGTGCCGCTGAAGAAGACGACACAAGGAAATAATAAGGAAGGACCAGAACAGATCAACGATACAAGCATGTGATCAGGTCAAGATTTCCAGGGATTTGAAAATACGGGCGAAGATCAAGGGCGAATACTGATTGAGACATCTATTCGGTAAACCCTCACATTTCTTGATTTTCAAGACCTGCATGGGCCACCACTTAAACCATGTCACGCCCCAGAACCAGAATACTGGAGAGCAGGGGCGTACATAGCCAGCTACGTATATTGAAATCGAATACATCTCAACTATACGGTCACGGCTGTCTAGATATGAGGGTTTACTACAAGCCAACGGTCTCTTATGGTCAAGCCTATTGTCTCAATCTCAAGCAAGTAATATGATAACAAGATGTTTGACCACCAAATATACAATAAAAGGCGTCACAAATATTACATATCAACTGATCATGAAGCTAGTCGTACAAAATGCTGGGACTAGCAAGAGTTAAGTCATACATGATCAACCCTAAGATTTGTTAATCATGTTTACAGCCCGTAGGCAGACAGTAAGTAAAGTGCATCGAGCTAACAGGTGCTCGTCGGCTAAACGCCTCAAAAGAATAACTTTACAATAGAGTGAGCGAAACAAAATAGAAAACCCACTCGTAGCCCGGGTTCCTTTTAGTCGCTACCATCGGACTGGAGGTTCGGTAGATCCTCGGGTGCTGCTCCAAAATCTGGCCACACAAAACCAGCTGGGTCAAACCCTAGAAAGAGCAAGTGCCACAAAGGAGGCCACGAAATAAGAACAAAAGCTAGCATATCAGAACATAAGAAAATGAAAGAAAAGTACAAGTAATAAAGAGCACGTCAGGACAATAAACGACTAGTGACGTGGAACCATTCGGGAAACCAGGTTACAACCCGTAAACCAAACAAGGACCGGGGTTGTAACCTTTCGCCTGAATAGCTCCTTGTCTCTACCCAATTATTGTTGAAGCAAGTAAAACAATCATGTTCAGGGGTACCAGGGTACAGGGACTAGACAAGACTTAGACAGGGCTAGACATCATCCATTCACAAGCGGCCAAGCAATTACTACGGCTTACTACTTTAACTAACTAGGGTTATCACAAGCCTAATTACTAACAAGATACAAGTGAGAATTTCCCAGTCCCAAGCCCTGCAGACCATCCAGTTATCCTTCCGCGGGTTGAGAGTATAGTTGGGTACATCGCCCCGGAGACGATATACCCTTAGGTGACTTAGAGGGTGCAACACATGACAGTGCGCTGGAAATGTGCTCTACTCGTCGGCAAGCTACAAGTCCAATTAAAAGCGCCCAGATAACGAGATTGCCTGTGACTGAAAATTCTCCATGAACTATAGTTTGATCTAGTCATTAGCCTAATCCATATTCAGTATGAATCCCTGACCGTGGGAACCAGGGAGTCGCGTCCTAGACATGATGCAAGACAAGACAAGTAGATTGCACAAGCAAGCAAGTAGGAACACCCACAGTGTCAAGTTGATTATACGAGTCAAGTTAGCTGTCGCAACAGCATCAAGTCAAGTCAAGTTACAAGTTACAAGTCAAGTCAAGTCAGGAGTGCGCCGCCACGGGACACTATCAAGTTATCAAGATAAATCATGTCCGGGTACTTGTCAGGAGTGCGCCACGACGGGCCACTATCATGTCAGGTTGGTCATGTCAGGAGTGCACCACTATGGGTCACTGTCGTGTTAGGCTAGTTCCTTGTCATACCATGCCATGTACAATAGTCATTCCAAACATATTAAGTAAAATCAAGTTTATGACAAAAGGCGTAAGGATATAAAATGGGCGTAAAATATCAAATAAAATATCAATATACAGGGCTATAGAAGAGCCAAGCTTAGAGAAATAAAACCAAAACTCCAAGAGCCAATGGATTGCGCAAGGGGTCATGGGGTTGGATTGCGTAGGTGTCAGCTGCGCAGGGTGCCAAGTGGGCAGGGGCACAGGGCGCAGGGGCAGATGGCGCATGGGTCAGATTGTGCATGAACAGACTGCGCAGGAGTGAACTGCGCAGGGTGGATTGTGCATGAGCAGACTGCGCAGGAGTGAACTACGCAGGGGTGGATTGCGCATGAGCAGACTGCGCAGGAGTGAACTGCGCAGGATGAAGTGCGCAGGAATGGTTGGCGCATGGGGTTGAGCGCAGTTCACCATAGGGCAAGCTGCGCGGGTCGGCGCTGCGCTAAAGAGCGCAGGCCGAGAGGGGCTGCGCAGTCCAGCACTGCGCTAAAGAGCGCAGGCTGCAGGCTGCTACTCCAGGCCGAGAAGAACACCAAGAACACCAAGAATTCAAATTTTCATATCTTTGTCAAATCAAAGCCAAATCTAGATTTTCAAAGTTCTAACTTGAGTAAAATTGAATTCTCTTCCACATGGAAGCATCAAAACCCACAAAAATTCAACCAAAATAGATCAAAACCATGTAAATCCGAAAATAGTTAAAACCTAGATCTAGAACAATGGAGACTCCAAATCACAAAATGTCAAGTTCTAATGTTGATCACCATGGCCTAATCTAGCTAATGAACAAATAAAATATGGTTCTCATGTGGTGGCAAGGTGCACTTGCCTATGGGTGTTGGTGAGTTGTGTATAGGAAGGAAGAAGAAGGAGATGGAGAAGTAAATGAAAAATAAAGAGGAGAGAGAAAAGTTAGGTGGGATTTAATGGAGGTGGGTGTGTTGTGTTGAGGGTAGAGCATAGGCTAAGGTGTTCCAATGCATTTTAAACCAAACCAAACCAAATCAAACCAATTCTCCTCCACAAAATAAAACTAAGTCATGTAAAACCCAATTACGAGAACCAAAATCTGCAAGTCAAGCCAATTACAAGTACATGCCAAAATCCGAGAAAATAAATACAGGTCTGAAATACATGCAAGCTTGACAAAAATACGTATTCAGAATATGGGTGTTACAAAGTCACTCATTGTTGGAGAATTGTCGAGAGAAAGAAAACTCCAACGCTAAGATCAAGGTTCGCCTAGGCGATCACCTGCATTTGCACCAACAAAGGTTCAATATTCTTCTTCTATTCTTTCTTCTAGAATTCGATATGAATGCATAAATCGATAAATACAAGCAATAAAATCCATCGGAAACATCTACAAAAACTCATTCATAAAACCGACAACAAAAAATATATTGAAATTGAACAGTAAAAAGGCTTGGGGAAGAGACTCTTATATAGAGTTCTTCTCCAAGATACAATTCATTGCATTTGAAACTTAATTCCCAAAAAGCCAATCCAAATAATATGATGGGTTTTAATTCAATCTATCCCGATCAACGATACCGATAGGATTCAACACATAACACCCCTAACTAGGAGGGGGCACTATAGTAACACTTATCTGAAAGATTAGTAAAAAGTTGTAAAAGATTGGTTTGGACTAGTAGGATCTATATTATATTTTTTTGATAACTTTTCCTAATTAAAAATTAATTAGTTAAAAATAGCAACGTAACTATTTATATAATATCAAAATTAAATAGATGAACCTTAACTTGATCTCCAAAGTTGGAAATCAAGTAGAAGCCTCCAAATTCTGATTCTTTCAAACTCTTACAATTGTTTTGGCACTTCTAAACTAGCTAATTTATCTAACAAAATACCAGCTTCATTGAAAGTACTAAAAATAGAGGACATAAAATTTTTTATGGTCAATTTGGATGGAGAATCCCTATATATATAAATTTTTATGGTGCAAAATGGCCATAAATACCCTTCTTTAGAAAATGTTTTGGTCATTATTAGTCAAAAGACCAAATTTGCCCCTACCAAATGTCCATACACTAACATATGGAAGTATTTTAGTAAAGAAATATTCCACAAGATACCATATTATCCTTGGAATTTGGCTAATGAGGTGTTTTTGCGAAAATAAATAAAATAAGGTTTGAGACAAGCAAGGGTTGTGAAATTAAGGATTCGCGATATTGAAGTCATCTTATATTCCTTTGGAGAGAGAGAGAGAGAGAGAGAGAGAGAGAGAGAGAGAGAGTCACAACTTTAAGTATTAAAATAATATTTTTGGCTTATTCTTCTTCATTTTCAAATTCCTAAAACTTAATCTATATTTTTTTTTTCATACTTTCATAGCAGATATCCCCATTTGGGACTATTTATGAAGTTTCAAACTCCATTAATGGAGTTTCAAAACTTCAGAATTGAATCAGCTCCGTTTGGGACGAGGAATATCTGCCAAAATTTTAATAGTCCTAGATATATATCTTAGGACGGTCAATAGTCAGAATTGCCAAAAATTTAATGGTCCTGAGATATAACTCTCTGGCTTAGTTAAAATTTTGACAGTTCTGTGTCGTGCCAACATGATTGTCCCTGTTTTTGAAGTTTAGCAATCCTTGTAACGGATTCGAAATCCACTGATTCGAAATGATTTTATTTTTTCTTCTGATATACTTTGTTACAATCTAAAAATTGAAAGGAAAACACCTAATAATTTGTGCGTTCAGTTTAATTTAGAAAAACCCTAACAATTGGTCTTGGGTCTAACAATTTTACAATTTAATAACGTGTGTTTAGCATTGGCCTTTATTTATTTATTTATTTATTTATGATTTATTTATTTTTTCTTCTTGAAAACTTTGACAAAACTTGCCAAAAAAAGGTTCCTTATAAAGACACTTCATTTTTTGATCAGAGCCAAATTTTTTGGGTTTTACTCAGAACATCCCATTTTTTTGATTTAGGGCTGTCCCAAGTGAAATTCTCCCAAACCCAAATTTTTCTCTTACTTGCAAAATTTTTTTATCTCTCTTCCTAAACTCTAACTCCTCTCTTCTTCTTCTTCCTCTTCTCCTCCACCATTTCTCCATCCCCAAGCAAGAAGTTAATTTGAAATTTCCTAGAAATTTCTTCCACCCTAGAAATTTTCTCTTCTTCCTCTTCTCTTCCAAATTTCCTTCTCAAGAAGATCGATGGCACCCAAATTCTTTCTCTATTTGTTTCCAAAATTCTAGAAATTAAATTAAAAAATTC
Organism: Iris pallida; assembly: GCA_029216955.1. NCBI lineage: Eukaryota > Viridiplantae > Streptophyta > Magnoliopsida > Asparagales > Iridaceae > Iris > Iris pallida. Next base: position 25,393 of record JANAVB010002260.1, on the reverse strand, counting down.
AAGCATCCATTACATTGTTTATTTCAATTATTTGTAGCCCATTTGAATTAAACTACATTCGGAGTGGAAAATTATCCATTTAAATTAAACACAAATATGCATGAACGAAAAAACTCTGCGTCGACCAGGACTGAAATTGGACAGTCCTACATACTGTAAGGACTGCCAAAAAAATGTACAGTCCTTTGTTTCACATGCTGTGACTTAAGACTGCCCAATTTTCTGGCAGTCCATTCAGTTTGTAGGACTGTCAGAAAATTGGGCAGTCCTTGTTTGCACTAGTTGAACAGCAATATTGGGGTTTCCTCCCATATTAGGGTTTGTATATTATGAGGAGCCTTTGGGTGCCATCGAAATTGGAAATGAGAAAAATTAGGGATAACATTATTAGGATTTCCACCAATATTAGGGTTTAACATTTTTGTTGTTGTTGTTGTTCTTCCTTTTTTTTTTTTTCTTCTTCTTCTTGGATGGGTTTAGGAAGAAGAAGAGAGAAAAAATTAGAAAAAAGTGACTTTTATACCAAAGAGTGGAATAGTCCTAATTAATTTTTTTAATGGCAAATTTATAAATAATATAAAATTTAAAATGGGATAGCTCCGGTAAAAAAAGTGAAGTGCCTTTATACTAACCCAAAAAAACATACACATGTAAGTTGGTTTGGTACATTAGACCCCTAAACACGCACGCTTCTTCCCCTGAGCCCTAGGTCCCATGGAGGAAGTGAGGAACAACAAGCAGGTGATATTCAAGGGGTTCATCACCGGAGCTCCGAAAGAGTCGGACATGGAGCTGAAGGAGGGAAAGATTAAGGATAGGGTCCCGTCGGGTTCGGGCGGCGTTCTCGTCAAGAACCTCTACCTCTCTTGCGATCCTTACATGAGGGGTAGGATGAGGGAGTACTACAACTCCTACATCCCTCCCTTCCAACCGGGCTCGGTAAATTTCTCACTCAACACCCTCAATTCTACATTATTTGCATACTACTAAATTAAATTTATGTACGTTTGTTAGCTTAGCTATATGATTGATACGATTCGTGGATGACCTAGGAAGCTCGGACACTCCAAATATTAGGATGGGATTGTGTTGGACACCTACCGGACACTCCAAACTACAGTATGACATGCCAAAATTGGTCTCGTGTGTCTTGTGTTGCCATGTCCTTATTAGGTAGTGCTTGGCTGCTTGCTATATTAACTATCACATCAAGCAAAAAAAAAAAATGAGGGAGAGTGGTTTTCATTAAGATAATGACTTTTCACTGTGAAGTAATGATTCTCACTGCATTTCGTTGTTTGTGAATGTGTTTAGTCTTTTGATTCACGTGGAAGTTGGAATGCGACATAGGGCAAGACCTGAAGGGCTCATAAATGAACAAAACTAGTGCAATCCTAGCTTGATGATGTAGGGCATGCAATATAGATCGACATAAAGAAAACCATGAATCAAGATAATTGCAAACCTACAACGAATAACCCTAGACATCAAAGATTTTACAACTGTGAACAAGATGCGGTTAAGGTTTGAGGAATTAAGGGATCAATCTGTTGGAATTTCTTCAATTTCTTTCTTTTAATATCTGCAACAAAAATAAAATAGTAAATTGTTACCGGCTCCGGGGAAGTCGTACACGTAGCACTGCCCTAAGAATTAATCCGGGTCTATGTGCAGACTTTGTCCGAATGCTCCTAGTGGTAAAATCTTCGCTCTACCGGAATCTTCTTGTCGCACACGACGTAGAGAGAGTGACCCTCGACTTAGTTCTGCCCAGAGCAACAAATGAAGAACGGAAAGCTTTGGAAGCACGAGATTTTTGAAGAGAGTTTTTGTAAGAGATTTTTCGGTGGTTTTCGAGAAGAGAAAGCTCATGAATATATAGGCTGTGCTGAGTACTTACTCCCAACGGACAGGAGGGTTAGAGCAATTTAATCAATCAATTAAAACGGAACGTTACAAAACATTACATGAAAAACATGTGGTTCATTGAACCTGGACATGTACCCAAACGTTACAGAATTAATGAATTCGTAACGGTCAAAAAATAAATGAAGAGCAAAAAGATTTTTAGGGTCTCAGCCCGAACCCGAAGTGAAAATCGAATCGGCATTCGGTGCCAGCAGATGTGGGCACGTACCCGCACCCGTTACGCGCGCCGAACCGAACCGAGCCGAGCCGGGCCCGGGCGGCGGCGCGTGCGTGTGGCCCATAGGACTCTCACACAACACTTTAATGAAACAAAAAGGGACAAAGCAATATATACTAGACAAGGAATCCATGTCTAGCCGATGTGGGACTAATTATAAGGGAGTTGAGCTTTTGCAAGCTCATGTGTGTGTGTGAACACAACACACACATACAACCAACAAAATCCACACAATCGAGAACACACCCAAATCTTTCTCCTAAGAACTGAACTCCTTCACGTATAAAGCGTTTGATTCAATATCCCATTATAATGTCACATAACTTGACTTGTACAGAAGTTGGCCAATGATCAGTTTGCTTTTTTTTTGGGGATTTTTAAAATGGTTTTCAAATGTGGAAATGAATGAAAGAGGGGTTTTTGAGGTGATATAGAGGATTTAATGATGGAATATAAGGGATTCAAGGTATAGGATATGGTTAGTAGGGTCTTGCGAATGAAAATAAAGGTTTTCAGAGTCGTTTAATGGCTGATATTTGGGGTTTAAGGTGCCTACACTGGAGTAGGGTTTGGAGTAGAAGAAAAAAAAAAGAACGATTTATTTAGAGTAGAAACTCTCATCTTGGCAAGTAAATTCTTTTATTCTTCTCACCCTATTAACTAAAATCTGATTACAAATTATTTTATAGCATATGAGGCTTAATGGAGGCACTGTTTGATGTCCAAGAAATAAATCTTGCCAAAATTGAAAAAAAAAACAAATTCTATCTAAATTTGATTCCAACTAATCATAATCCTAACTAAACAAAATAAGCCAAACCAACTAAATAAATTGGACTAAAATAAAGTAAATGAACCAAGTTAAACCTACTGTTTAAAACTAGTTCCTAACATGTGCCAGTCTTCAAATAGACTCAATGCATGTGACCTGGTCCTCTGTTAATCTCTATGACCTAGAAGATTACCCCATGGTGATTAATGAAACCCTTTATGAAGCTTTGGTCAAAAGTTGTCAATGTCCATCCTGGCCATTGACACTTTGAGTCTGGACGTCCTTGCCTGATGACTCAAGTAATATCATACTCCGTCGTCACTAGTAGTGATCATTTTCCATTTGGTACTCGGTCTCGAGGTGGTACCAGAACTCTTATGGGAGACATCCAAGATAGACATGATGGGATGTAGCGGAGGAAGCCTTACTAGCACTCTTGGAGAAGTTACTAATAGTTACGAGTTATCTTCTTGGCTGTAGGGGAAAATATGTGATTAGCCCTGAGATAATGACGAATGATGGACTCGGCTCCTGGTAGAATATCTCATCCCCAATCAAATGCATGACTGATCCTTGGATCCATGGGAGCTATAGCTTGTTTGGTCAAGAAATCAGTCAGCCTGAGGACTTGACATGGACTTGCCCATCTTTTTAAGGCACTCCAACTGCAAACTCACTGCTAACGAGTGCCATTGTCATCAATTAAAAGTTACTGCAATATTTTAAGTGTTTGCCATAAATTCGGAATAATTAATGGTGTGCTGTCGTATGCACCCCAAAATAAAACCTTTACTCTTAAAATAATTTGTAGAAGTGAGAGTAAGGATCGTTTCCACGGAGAGTAATTAGTTTATATTTGTGCTATGTGAATAATGAAAGGGGGAGAGTCTTGAATGTGATAATAGATAATTTAAGAAGAACTAAAAACAATTAAAGTCAATCAAAGGAACAAATATTGGTCTCAGTGAACATTTACCATTGGAAATCATAAAATTGATCATTGATGCAAGCATAAATTAAATCATACTTTGAATATTTATCGTTGGAAGTATCTTCCTATCTCTCTTAGGCTTAGTTAATCAGATACAAGCGACTTAATTAACTTTACTTACTAAATAATCTAAGACAAGCGCTATAGATTTAATCTAACAATTTCTTAAAGAACAAAGAGATCGATAAAGCAAAACAATACAAGCACAAGCGGTTGCATTTAATTTTGGTCAAACGTTTTTCTCCTAAGATCTAATAAAAATAAAGCATTTTATTAAATCTTGGTTGCTTCACAAATTAGAAACATCAAACTATTACGGATTTGATATCTAATTTAGCGGTAGATCGAAATGAATAATAAACTAGTAGGCCTCCTAGTAATTAAACAAACAATCATGAAAGTTGGCATAGAAAAACATTCAATATTCAAAGCATAACTCAAATATATACAACAATTTAGATCTCACAAGTTTATTGATTCCAAGGCTTCCGTACACTTTGACCAACAAGACTTCTAGCCGCACATGTTCATCAAAACTTCAAAAGAAAAGTTGGAGAAGAAGAAGAAGAGTTGTGTTGTCTGTCTCTTCTCATGATTTCTACCCCCTTTTATACACCATAAATTAGTTGTGTCAAGCTCACAATATCTCCCCACATATCCTCTAAAAGTTACAAACTTCTCAAACCAAATAGAATAAGTCATAGAACAAGTAGGAACATGGTTATTTTGGTTCCTATTTTTGTTCGCAGCATCTTTGACCCAACTTCAAGGTCTGATTTCGTTCATGATGCAGCTTGATTTGCGAAAAACACAAAATATAAAAGTTGTAGCCCTGTGTCTTAGCTTTCCAAAACTTTTGAATCACCTCCATTGCTTTTCGATGAGAAAGTTATGCGCATTTTGGTGAAAGGTGTCAAAACTGTCCAGAATTGCATTTTAGCTCCATTTTGCACATAGTGTCTCCATTGCATCCTAAAGCAAAATATAAATATAATCAGTACCTTTAGTCATAAAATGAGCATAAAATGGTGAACACTAAGGGATAAAATATAACATTTTACGTTCTCATCAAATACCCCCACACTTAACTTTTGTTCGTCCTCGGACAAAACTTTATTTATTTTTAAAAAAACGAAAATCAAGGTTGTAATGCCGTAAATAAGAATAACAAGCTCTTTAAAACCCATAACATATCATGAAAATATATTCTTAAACAATTTCTAATTACTTAGTAAGTAATTTTATTTGAAGATAGAGTAAACTAAATTGGTAGCCCTCACAGGAATAAACACTCAACTCTCATATATTTGAAGGGTATGTGTTTCGTTCAAATTCATTCCAAAAGAAATGATCTACCATAAGCTTACCATAAGCTTGCATATCTTCTCATTCTCCACCACTTGGATCACATGCATAACACAAATCATAAGGACTTTTTATGGGTTTGTAGCGGGTGGAGCGGCTTAGGATAAGGTAGGATATATTGGGAGTGTAGCTCAAAAGCCATCAAAACTAGTGGAGCAAAAATTATTTAACTCAAGCTCGCATATATAAAATATATAAAACCAATCACCCCATTTAGCTTGACCTTAAAGCATTCAACATACCCTTTATTGGAATTGGAGAAGAATTATGAAAATGAATATCAAAAGTAAATTCCTCCATCATTTTTTTTCATTACTTCTTTCTTTCTTTTTTCTCATATTTTTTTCATTTTCATTTTTTTCATTTTCATCATTTTTTTTGCTTTTTTTTAATTTTTTTTCATGATGGAACTCAAGAATTTGAGAATAAAAATATGTAGCCAAACTAGAAATTCAGATACCCCCACTTTTTTTATACACCCATACATATCATAATGTTCCACTAGTTTTCTGGCCTGGGTAAGGATTTTTTTTTCCAGGTTAAAGCTTGTAATATGGGTTCACAAAAATAGAAGCAATAAGGCTCAAAGGGGTTCAACCAAAGGAAAAATAATTTTAGGGTAGGCTATTTGGCTTATGTAGCGTATAACAAATGGCCTTAATCATATTCATGTATGCATGTGTCGATGTGACCTCGAGAGAATTAAGCAAGTTCTAGAGAAACAAGTCCATGGAAGAATAACTCTCATCAAAGAAAATAGTGAGACTGATGTGTCAGTCTAAAGGCTCAAAATCTCACGGCTTTTATCTACCAAATTTAGTCACAACCATACTCAAGGAAAATAACTATAATTAATTCTAAGTTGAAAAGAATATTTATTCAATCATGTTATGAATTTTTTAAACTTAGTTAAATCTTCCTTATGACATACACAACCAAAAATTATTGAAGATCACAAAACTTTTTTTTTTGAAAATAAAATAAAATAGAACTTTATTGAAAACCACAAAAACGTAAAATAAAACTCATTTTTTTTTGAAACATAAAAAAACTGAAACTGCTTAAAATAATTAAATCCCTCCCCCACATTTAAACTGACATTGTCCCAATGTAAGGCTAAATGCAAAGAAAAGACAAAAATAAACAAAAAAATTGCAAGAATAAGAACAAACTCCCTTGGGTTGCCAAGCAGCTTTGTTTAATACGTCGTTGGCTCGACTTTATGCACACTTGACATAATATGAAAGGCTTCTCATCTTGGATAGAGGCCTGCAAAACAGAGGATAAAGGCCTTTGTCAGAAATCGATAGAAAATAAGGAATATTACCTGATTGTTGTCTTTTAATAAAATTATTCAACCCGCAACAATTTTATGCAAATTATTACTCAAGGCTGGCTCCACATTCTTTTTCTTAATGTTCGCTGACGACAATATTAAATCCATCTTTGTCATTAAGTTCAAAAACTTCATGTGCATTAGGTACTACGTCGTCATTAGGAATGTTTGCATCTGCAGCGCTGTTTCTTTCTTCTTCTTGTTTGGCAATGTAGGTGCTTCTTTACTAGGTTGTCAACCTCTCTACCATTTCTCAAAACGAGTGTACTTACATTTTCTTTCGGATTTATTATCGCTTGAGATGATAATTTTTCCGAACTTTGTGCCTCCAACTTTTTAATTGTTGTAGCCATTTGGCTCATTTGATTGTTCAGACTTTGGATGCTGGCCCTTGTCTCCTGTTGAAATTGCAAGGTATTAGTGGCAATAGACTTAACAATATTTCTAGAGACATACCAGAATTAGAAGTTTGGTTCGATTGTTGTTCATGGAGATATGGTTGCTTGTACTGCTGGTAACTTGGAAATTTTGAGTTACATTGGGCTCGTCTTCAAGTATTGGACACATATCAGTTGGATCCTACTATTGAACAAATCTCACAAGCCATTGTTCTTTGCATGTTACCTATAACCATTTCATGAACAAGAGAAGTTAAACTAGCAATTTGTTGTTCAAGAGAAGAAATATTTACCTCATTAGCATGCCTAGATGGAAGATAGCCAAGTGACAAATTGGTGAGAATTGGTCGCCATGTCCTGTAAATATTTTTTTGCTAATAAACAGAAAATTATAAGATCACTAAAACACAAAAATTAACTAAATTACTCCCCGACAACGGCGCAAAATTTGGTGTGCTGTCGTATGCACCCAAAAATAAAACCTTTCTTTTAAAATAATTTGTAGAAGTGAGAGTAAGGATCGTTTCCACGGAGAGTAATTAGTTTATATTTGTGCTATGTGAATAATGAAAGGGGGAGAGTCTTGAATGTGATAATAGATAATTTAAGAAGAACTAAAAACAATTAAAGTCAATCAAAGGAACAAATATTGGTCTCAATGAATTTACCATTGGAAATCATAAAATTGATCATTGACAAGCATAAATTAAATCATACTTTGAATATTTATCGTTGGAAGTATCTTCCTATCTCTCTTAGGCTTAGTTAATCAGATACAAGCGACCTAATTAAATTTACTTACTAAATAATCTAAGACAAGCGCTATATTTAATCTAGCAATTTCTTAAAGAACAAAAGATCAATAAAGCAAAACAATACAAGCACAAGCGGTTGCATTTAATTTTGTCAAACGTTTTTCTCCTAAGATCTAATAAAACAAAGCAGTTTATTAAATCTTGGTTGCTTCACAAATTAGAAACATCAAACTATTACGGATTTGATATCTAATTTAGCGGTAGATCGAAATGAATAATAAACTAGTAGGCCTCCTAGTAATTAAACAAAACAATCATGAAAGTTGGCATAGAAAAACATTCAATATTCAAAGCATAACTCAAATATATAAAACAATTTAGATCTCACAAGTTTATTGATTCCAAGGCTTCCGTACACTTCGACCAACAAGACTTCTAGCCGCACATGTTCATCAAAACTTCAAAAGAAAAGTTGGAGAAGAAGAAGAAGAGTTGTGTTGTCTGTCTCTTCTCATGATTTCTACCCCCTTTTATACACCATAAATTAGTTGTGTCAAGCTCACAATATCTCCCCACATATCCTCTAAAAGTTACAACTTCTCAAACCAAATAGAATAAGTCATAGAACAAGTAGGAACATGGTTATTTTGGTTCCTATTTTTGTTCACAGCATCTTTGACCCAACTTCAAGTCTGATTTCGTTCATGATGCAGTTGATTTACGACAAAATATAAAAGTTGTAGCCCTGTGTCTTAGCTTTCCAAACTTTTTGAATCACCTCCATTGCTTTTCGGATGAGAAAGTTTGCCCATTTTGGTGAAAGATGTCAAAACTGTCCAGAATTGCATTTTAGCTCCATTTTGCACAGTGTCTCCAATTGCATCCTAAAACAAAATATAAATATAATCAGTACCTTTAGTCATAAAATGGTGAACACTAAGGGATAAAAATATAACTTTTACGTTCTCATCAATTAACATCACAATTATATCCTTGTGGTATCGTCATGCAAATTAGGCAGAAGCTGCACAAAAAAGTCCATGGACTTGTGCAGTTGTGGTATGACGGTCTCTCTAGACTCACTAAGATAAGAACCTAGTAGTGTGAGGTAATGACTCTCGGGTGAAAAAGGCAAGCAAATACCTAACACATCCTTAGCAGGTTCTGGCTCAACATCATCATCCACTTCATCAATTCCTTGTTCCACCTCCAAGGACAATTGAGTTAGAAATGACCATAGCATGATAAGTGTAGTACTTATGGATCTTATTGGTAAACATAAAATGATCCACTAACAAGGGGTTTTTTGTTCTCCATAGCGTCTATTGCTCTACTCTAGTGTTCACCTTAGTGGATCTATGCATCTAACTTCATCTAGCCGATTCCAACTTAGTGTTCATCTCAACAAACTTGGTTTTATGTAACTGTAAGTTAACAAGGACTATTAGGCGGATAGAATTCAAAATTTTCTACTCATAATTTTGCATGCACAGATTATCGATTCGTAAACAATTTAGGAATCTAACCATAAAGTGTTCACAAAATAATCGAGGATCGGATCGTACTAGGTGATGAATTAAAACGTAAAGATATGCGTTAAAAAAACTATACAAAACGTAGTAAATTCATATTCATATTCTTTACATGATCAGCTTATTCTTTAAATAACGCAGATTTTATTTGTGATTAACTTGCTAACTCATCAATGACCGTTGAATACTTCGATGTTTTGTTAACATAAATCTTACTTAACAACAAATATTATGATCATATTCTAATCAAAGATGGTGAACAATAAATCTTCTTGGCACATGGAAGTTACAATAATGTCTAGCCTTCGATGGTGATTCGCACGAGTATCTGCATAACGAAGAACTGGGTTGAAGAACTTCTTCAATTGTGATAATGGTCAACTCCTGCTCTCTCCAAAGGATCCAAAATGACTTTAATATCGCGAATCCTTATCTCACAACCCTTGCTTTTCTCAAAATCTTCGTCGTACCGAACAAAAATCTTTTTTGTTGTCACGTAGTCATTGAACAATGATGGACTATTGAAACTTTTTTTGAACCGAACACTAGTTGTTGTTTGCCTGGTTGCCATACTAGTAGGTTGGCCGATCGACTCTGTGTTAGATTGCCTTTCTTCCCAGCGATAGGTAATAATTCGACCTTGAGTTCTATAGGTTTTGAGGTAAGATTTATGGAGAGATGTGCATCTATTAGTATTCCTCTTGGAGTTTCAAAATCTATCCGGGCTGAGAGACCAGGGAGCTGCATGAGTTCATATAGGGTAATCTCTTACATTAGACACTATCGAACCAGGTTGCGACTAGGAGAAGGTTTCCATCGTTAGAATTGGAGAATTGCTCCGATTTTTCCTCAATAGACTCATTCCATTCCACTTTTCACAAGCCATCTCCAATCATCCCTCCAAGATTGCGACTGATATGCTTGTCCACCTCCTCTGGCTACCTCATCGAGCTTGGCATGCTCCTTACCTTCTCATGTAGGGGAGTCTAGAGCAAGGGTTTGCCTACAAGGAAAGATTTGAGTACCGTCGCTTACTTCTCCTATGTGTGACTAACTTCTTTGATTTCTCTCTACTGTGACAACAAAGCGGCCATTTATATTGATGAAATCCCGTCTTCCATGTGCACTCCAAACATATTATGGTTGGTTTCCATTTGAGATGGGCAAGGTCAAGATTCACGAGAAACCTGTCTTCTACTAAATATTTTGGTCATAATTGTATAAGTTGTACCAATGGAAAAAGTTGTAGAAGCATCGTTGTGGAACTCGTGGCGATGGAAGTGTCAACAACAATATGGGGACCTTAATCCTCATTATATAAATCAGTGTCCGTATCCTCTCAAATAAAGTATTCTTTTTTCTTATAACATGGTATCAAAGTCATGTTTGTGGATGGAAGTGGCAACAACAATATGGGGACCTCAATCCTCATCATATAAATAAGTGTCCGTATCCTCTCAAAAGTATTCTTTATTCTTATAATATGGTATCAAAATCATGTTTCTCACTTTCCCTGAAATTTTACCCCAACTACCAACTCCTTCCTAAACCTAACCCAAATACCCCTTCTTACCTCCATTACCCTTACTCCTAATTGCCCAAGCTCCACCAGATGCCTGCACCCTTCTCATCCACCGAATCTAACATTAACCCTTTTTCTTACCTCCCTCCCACGTCCACCATAGTCCTAATTACCGCCACTCCATAGACTACTACACAGTCCCTGGCTACTGCACTCCATCAACTGTAGTAGCTGCACAGTGTCGCAACAGCTGTAAATCTGATGTTGTTTTTGATAGTTATTATGAAGATGTTTCAAATTATTTTAGAAATTCTTATTGTTGCATAACAAAAGCTGGATCTGATTTTTTTGGATGGAGATAGAAATTATTGATGGTTTGTAATTAAAGAAAACAAAGAAGGGAAATGGGGTATTTACGGCAAGGTTGTAAAAGGCGCTAGGCGTTAGGTGGGCGGCCACCCACCGCCTAGCGCCTAGGCCGCCTAGGCGGGGCCTAGGCGGCCTTCTAATATTAGGCGATCCCATACAATTTTTTTTTTACAAAAATTAGTGTGTCTATGTACTCCACATAACAAATAAACAACATAACAGAATTACAGTACCGTGTACTCCAAAATTTAGTGTATGTGTAGTGTGTACTCCAAAAATTTAGTCTTCTTATTTTTCTATCTACTGTTTTTTTAGTGAATAGTGACTGGACCTATATCAGCAGAAAAAAAGAAAGAAAGAAAAAAATTAGAGTATATCAGTATATGTAGTACTGGAGCTACATCAGCAGGAAAAAAAGGAAAAGAAAGGAAAAAAGAAATTTCGAAGAAGAAGAAGACCTACAACAGCTGTTGTTGAGATTTCGAAGAAGAAGAAGAAGAAGAAGAAAAAGAAAAAGACTAAGAAGGAGAAGAAGAAAGCTTACCTCTGTAGCTCTGCTGCCGCTCCTTCTTCTTTTTTGCTTGCTGCTGCCGCTCCTTCTTCTTCTTCTTCTTCAGCTGCTGCGGCTGCTTCTTCTTCTACTGCTGTTGCTGCTGCTTCTTTTCTGCTGCTGCTCTTGATATTTAGGTATGGATGGGTAACGGGTCACGGTCACGGGTTATCGGGTCACTAACGCGTAGGTAACTTAGAAAAAAATTGAAAACATATTGGGCGGCCGCCTTCTTAGCCGAGGCGCCGGCGCCTAGGCGGCCGCATCTCCGCTTGGAGCCGCCTTTGGCTGCCAGTGCCTAGAAGCCATTCCGGTGGAATTTTGGGCCGCCACTGGCCGCCCAGCGCCTAGGCGGCGCCTAATTCTGCCTTTTAGAACTGTTTACGGCTAGAAGGGGATGACAAAAATTAGAGTTAGGTATTTATACGCTTCACACATGGCGTTAGTCTTGACTTCACAACCTTGGCTTCACACCAATTTGCGATTCACAACCAACTCAGTCAGAAATTTCAACTCTTCATTTGAAGAAAATTAAAGTCGCTTACATCCTTAAGACTTGAAAAGATGTCCCAAATAAAGTAAAATTATAAGCTGACTAAAACCTGACTTTTCCAATTTAAAACTAGTTTCAAATTTACCTAAATGGAGTCAACTGGACCCAAACTAAAATTAAACAAAGTAAACTCAAATAAATAATAAACATAATCTTTGTTCGGTCCCCCATCATTGATACACCTTTTTCCTATGTTATGGATCTGAAGATTCCAGTATGCATTTGAAGAACCTGACCTCATTGGACCATTTGAGAAATTGTGTGATCTTTTCCGGTCTAAGTCCGATGTGACCTAAACCAAACAAACCGTATAGTGTATGAGTCCATGATCCTGACGACGTTGGTCTTCGATGGTAATTTACTCTTGAATATTAATTTTAAATTGATAGGCCCTCTTGATGAGTTCTCCAGTGAAACTTTATATTGGGTAGGCTTGAGAATGGTCGGAAGACCATTTGTCCCAAACGTTTAATTTTATAAGTAGCTCCTCTCTTATGCCAAGTTATCTACTTTTCAGTCTTCCACCATTTTCTAACTGTAAGACTAAGGTCTAACATTATATCCAACTATAGTGCCAAAAACTTGGGTGCTCAATGACACAAATCTAACGAGCATCTTAACTCTTAACTGCTGTTGCAAGCAACCATCTAGGAATTAATCTCAATTTTTATCCTCTTGCTTTATTTCTTCTACTATCAACATCACCCTACCTTCTGCTGCTGTATTTATCATTTCACCCTTGAGACAATGATATACCATTTGCACTATAGCAATTTTTAACATTCTGGTCAAGTGTTCATGAGCTAGGTTATTTTGCAAACATCATATTATCTTCGAATATCGTATTCTTCATTAGTTTGTAAACAGGTTTATCATCTTCTTACAAATTGTTCATTAATGTACGATTGAGTGAACCTGAGAGCTTACCTGGTGTGTCTTGTTTGCATGAAGGTCATAAGGGGTCTTGGGGTATCTAAAGTTGTGGATTCTAATAATCCAAATTTTGCGGTGGGTGACTTCGTCTCAGGAATGACTGGATGGGAAGAATATACTTTAATTGAAGATACCGAGCAATTAAGGAAAATTCAAACTAAAGATATTCCTTTGTCATATCATGTGGGCCTTCTTGGTAGGGAACTACTTTACATTTATTCACTCCACTCACAATTGTTAAGGTGGTTCACTATCACAAACTTTCAATATGGAAGCAACGAAGATGATTTTATCCTATGTTGCACGGACACGGGGAAATGGTGCTCGTATCTATATCGCATATGTACCCATATCCCTGCCCGTATTCGTGCGGTATAGGTGATTACAATGTATATATTTGAAAATGCGTATATCTTGTATCCATATTGTGTCCTTATCCATATCCGTGTCCATATTCGTGCAACATAGATTATATCTATACTACTATCACAAAGTTAACGTATTTGACTGATTCATTTAACGTATATCGATAAAATTACAACTGCAGATGGTCTTTGACTGATTAATTTAACATGTATTTGATAAAGTTGCAACGGCAGATGAGTTGTTGATTACATAATATCTACCTATACTCATGCTAGCCCAAGGATATCGGAATGCTACATTACATGCGCAATATCAATAATTAGAGCATACTGAGGAGAATTATAGAATCACACTTCTATATGGCGTGATTCAAGTACACATTCATCAATGAAATAATCTGAGGTGTGATTACAAAATGATATAGAATCACATACTTGCTTCCAAAAGGAACCTTGTTGTTCCTTGCTGCATTATTATAATGTACTAATGGCGTTTGGAACTTCCTATACCCTGTTATTCCATATGTTTGACTCACTGTCTCAACCTCACCACAAGCAATAGCTCTTTACATCCAAAATATATCCTGATTGATTAAATTATCACTTGTTCTGTTCTTGACTAGTTTATTTCTGTACGCATTAAGCAGAGATACTATGTTTACTAATTGTGCATGTTGCTTTATACTGGAGCCTTATATTCAATTTGCTGTAGCTCCATGTCTCTTTATTTACCTCATTCGTGTTTGCAAGAAAGTTACAATGGTTTATCTTTGCTTCTATGTAGACTGATGCATAGTTTCTGTTGATGTTACTCAACATGGGGGATTGGATATACAAAGGGTCTTGTTTTTCTTGGGTCTTCGCTTAAGACCTAAACATTCCCAATGAATGCATCAAATAAAATATGATCTATTTGCTTGTTAGCTATCAAACTGAGTAAGATCACCTCAACAATTCAAGCTTCTTCGATCGATGCTTGGAGTTGCTTGAAAATATGCAATTCTACGGGGTGGGGGTGGGGTTGGGGGGGGGGGGGGGGGGGGGGGGGGGGGTGTTAAATTGAAGTTGCATCTTGTGGTGAATAAAGATAGATATTGTATATCTTGCATGCATGAGTTATCTACTCAAGGGTTATGACTTATGTAATTCAACGGACTTGAGTTACAAAGTCTTAGTGTCATGATATTGGTAGTCTTGAATAGTCTTACTATATAAAACTATATACATTGTCATTTGATGTCTAGTTGAATGAATAATAAATAATCCGCTCATTCTATTCCACCAATTTTAGTTTTCTTCTTCACAATTTAATTTCATTCTTTGGCTAGTGTGCATATCTCATACTGCTGGAGAAAAGGATACATATTCTTGACTTGCTCCACATTTCTATCATGCATAGATACAATCGAGGATCAAGCTCTAATGGCTCTGATACCACTGTCACATTTGCATATCAACTATGGATAAGTTGTGCAACAGAAGATACCTCATTAGGATTGATCAGTGACCACGACTCATCATATGATCTCTTCCTGTATGATCTTCTCCCTTGAGTTCGTTTCAACACAAGAAAAGGACTCTTCACATATCCAAATCGCATGCCAATCCTCTACATCTTGGGGAATGGAACTTGGAAGAGGAATAAGGAAGAGAGTAATATCTAATCAACTTGTTCATATGAGATCCCTCTCGAATAATGGAGATGAGAGTTGAAAGTCACCAATATTTCATCTTATCCGAAAACCACCTAGGACATGATTATCCTTATCCCTAAACTCTTATGAGGGCTTCAGTCTTATTTTTCATATTTTCTAAGAGGTGGTAGGTCCAACTCCAATAGTTGAAATAGGGTAGATTTAAGGGATTTCCATAAAATAAACTCATGAATGTAGGTTGTTGATGATAGGCGGAGTTGTTGTCAAGCAAAAGTAACTAATTCCATGATTTGATTGGGTTAGATGAGATCTCCAAGGGTACATGAAAACCCTTAAATTTAAAGTTGATACAGTTCTTACATTTGGCCAATGTTTCAATTGTTTACTCACTGCCTAGACTTGTACATAAATTTCATAGACATTGGTATTAATTAATTACTCGGTTCATGTGTGAAGGTTTGTTTGTCCAGGTATGTCAGGTTTTACAGCCTATGTTTGTCTCTGCTGCATCTGGAGCAGTAGGCCAGCTTGTTGGCCAGCTTGCAAAAATACATGGCTGTTACGTAGTTGGCAGTGCTGGTTCCAAACAGAAGGTTAGTTTTTGTTTTGTTTAATTTATCATACATTTGATTTGCCATTTTTTCAATACCGAAATAACTCACTTGACAAATGTTAGGTTGATCTTCTGAAGAACAAGCTTGGATTTGATGAAGCTTTTAATTACAAAGAAGAATCAGACTTAGATTTAGCCTTGAAAAGGTGAATACAATTACACCTTGCTATGCAGTCTCTTGGTTTCCTAACTGCATCATGAATTGTGTAATAACGAAGTGGTATTTTTGTGCCATATTGAACCAAAGGCGTTCTGACAATGACCTAAATGAAAAATGATAAGATGAAGTTTTCTATGCTGTAGAGAATTAAGACAAACCATTAAGGATCTTGATGGAGGACCATCCCATATCCGACTAGGATTCGAACCGTTTGGAATTAGGATTTAGTTTTCTTTTTTATATATTTAAATTAGATTAATAGATAAAGTTGTAATTGGATGATCAGGGCCGGCCCTGAGTTCATGGAGGCCCTAGGCAAACTTGGGGCCCATATATAAAAAAATAAAAACTGAAATAAAAGTAAATTAAAAAAATATTAAAACCAAGAATTGAACCTAAAACCTCTAGTGTGCAGGTATAACATAATAACCACTACACCACAATTGTTTGTGTTAAAAGAGAGTCATGTTACATATTAGTTCTATATTAGATACAAGATTATTATATATGTTTAAATTATTTTTTTTGGGCCCTCATATTCCATGGGGCCTTGGATGGTCGCCCTGGCCGCCCTGGGCCAGGGTCGGCCCTGATTAGGATTCTATAACCAGAACAAAATTAGGATTAGGATTGATATTGGCCTATATAGTGGCATGTACTTCTTAGTTTTTATTTAGAGATTGAAATTGTGAGAGAATTTACGTAGCGAGCACCTACCTATTATAGCTTTCTTCTCAAATTTATAAATTATTAGCCATTGTTTGTGTTGGTGCTTGCCGTGTTTATAGCCGTCTCTCCGTCACCTTTGCTGTCATTGTCACAGCCTCCGTGTCCGCTGCCACCATCTCTGTCCGAAGCTCCAACGTCCACCGCTCATTGCCATCAACACCTATCAGCACTGCTACCTACACGCCCCGTCCATGAACCCAGCCACCCACCATTATCTGCCAAGTTCTGAATTCCCATTGACTTCACCTACTGCTAAATCCATACTTTCACCACAGCAACTTGTTTGTATGTCAAAGCAAACATAGCCACAAACTTTCCCTTTTGTTTCCAAGTACAAAAAAAACCCATCTTTGGTTCCTTTGCAACAGGTCCTTAAACTTTAGTATACTACACCCTTACCATATAACATCAGTGTCCACACATTATTGACATTGTGAGATCTAAACATTTATTTGTCAAGTTTCGGATCCTTGAAGTTCTAGAAGACCTAAGTGGATTCCGAGGATTCCTCATGCGGAACAACATATGAAATACATCAACAAGGAACAACATATGAAATATATCAACGATAATTCCAGGCTAAAGGATACTCATAAACAAAGATCAAGTTGATTTAATAGAGGCTTGCAAAATAATTGGCGAGAGCTAATGCGGGTATTTTTTTAGGGATATTTTTGCACGTCCCCATTTAAAATATAGAACTAGCATATACCCCCACCTGTAAAAAAAAAAAAAAACTAACAAATGCGCCCATTCCCTTTATAAATCAGCCAAAATTTTGATTAAATAATGGGGGTATATCTTAAAATGTTATTTGTTTCATACAAAGGAATGGGGACATTTGCTAGTTTTTAGAAAAAAATGAGGGTATATGCTAGTTTCAATAATTTGAATTGGGACATTTGCTAAAATATCCCTTTTTTACTTCTGCAGACATGATCAATCAAGATTAACTCATAGATCAAGCCATAGGCAATTACTCTTTCAAAACATCATGGTTGAGTTTCTTTAATTAATATTTAGATGTGATATTAGAAGCTCTCAACTCAGTGGATCGACTTTACAAAGAAGCTAAATAAAGATATCAAATTTAGGGTGGACCTTTCCATACCTTGCAAGTCGGACGGGAATTGTAATCGTTGTTTGGGAGTCCCGTGCTGCTATGACTTGGTAAATGGTAGCTTGGCTTCGTTTCTATTTACTATCTTTACCTAGTTTTTGGTATGTTATGGACAGTAAATCCACAAAACATTCTCCAGTTGAATTCTCCTCATCCCCAAAACGTGTTGCAGATAGTCATGTCCATGTCACCTCTGAACTATTTTCGATTCACTCCCCCAGTGGGATTCTCACCGATCTTCTTAGTCATGTCCATATTATCTCTGAACATGAAGATCAATTATTCAAACTGAGACTATCACGTTCGTATTACCTCTATTAGTCTTGCTTCTTTGTTATCCGTGCCTAGCTATAGGTATGTCAGGAATATTAAATCTTCTTTTGTCTTTTCTGTCTAAGGATGTATGAAGTCCTCATACTTAACTTCAGTATTTATGAATAGGAGAGGCTGTAGTGTCCCGCTTTCGATAGGCGACGGACTCCGTAATATGCTTGCGCCGAGCCAGATCGATCGGGAACTTAGATGACCATTTGACTCGATTGCTGAGCTTGGTAAACGATAACACCTTGCGGCATCGATCAAATCGATTTGGACGAATGTTACGAGAATCGATCCAATTAATGGAACGACTTCTGTTGGAATAAGTCCTAGATGCAGCAGGCTGCATCTCGGCGAACTTAGATGACCATTTGACTCGATCGCTGACTGTTGTATGGTTTTCTTGGAGCTTTCGTCGCTTGGTTTTGATGAATGTGTTTTCGCATCGTTTTCTGAATGTATCTACGAATTTCGAAACGAAGGATTAAAGAAGGAATTCTGACCAAGTGTTGGTGCTATTGCAGGAGCTCGCATAACTGAAGCTTGAACATTGCGAAGCGCTCCGACTATCGGCACGATCGAATACTTGGTGGGTGGTTCGGCCCATTCTTTTCTACTCTGTCCCGCAAACGAATTTTTTGCCTCGAACTTATTCAAATTGACGATGCCAGGTTAAATGCATGCCAATCCACTAAGATCAATAACTCAGGAAAAACGTATCTATTTAGAGTAAATTACTCTGAAAATATAAGTTTCACATCGAACCGAGAAAGTTTAAGGTTCTAGAAAAGAGAGAGACTATTTCATGATTTGCAAAATGAAATGATGAAACGTTGGTTGCGGCATACGGTGCCTCGGAAAAATTTGGTGCCTATGGGACGCTAAATCAGAACGTACGACTTTGAGGAAACGAACTCTCGCATGAGTCAAAATGATAATGCTACTTAATACTGTTCGCACTATGCAATCGGTCTCATATATTCATTCATTGGCATGGTCATGGACAACTTGTGCACAAGTTCGTTTTCCTCGAAACGGTATCCGGGGCATCGGAACCGAATCGTCCTAGGGGGAATGTTTATCGTGCTTCGGTGCGAGGCATGCGGGACCTTCAGTAAGGCTTGCAACCTAGGCTGAAAGGGTAGCGTCGCATGCCAATTTGATCAAGTCCCAAGTGGTGCGTAACACCAATGACCACATGTAAGATAGTAGCATTCTCACCTATTGTCTTATGCAGGTAAATATTATCTCTGTTTTATGCAGGGACGAGCACGGCCGTAGTAAGAATTGAGATAAATTGTTATGTTTCACTGTATGCTTTTACTATTTCAAATGAAAGGCTATCAATATGAACTGAATTCATTTAGTTCTAAGTAGAAAGAAAACTCCAATGCATGCATACCTTAACAATCAGAGTCGGTTTAGACAAGTGGGTTCGTCTCGTTCACTAGTGCATTTCCAAGTGTACTAATCTCCAAATCCTACAGGTGACGAGGACTCTGGGGTGCACGTCGCTAAGCCAAAGCTGAAGTTCGGAGAGGCGTTTTGAAGCTATTCCTATTCTGAAGTATTTTGAAGCCAATTTATCGAAGGCTTTCAATGTATAAAAGGACGAATGTATGGAACAAATGTTAGTTCAGGCAGCTTGTCGAGTATATTTCTTATGTTTCAATCAATGTAGCCGCAACGTCATCCAATGTAATTACGACTTGCACTTCGTTGCAAGCTATGAATGAAAATCATATTTCTATCTTCCTAAATTACGTGTTCAATTCTGATGTGATTTGTGAAGTTTCAACTTGGTATTTCAATAAAATGATCAAATGTAACGTTCTTGCCTTGTACGAGTGCAACTCCAGACTCGTACGGCATCACACCTTAGCGAGGACGATCGATTCGACAAAATGGGAACGGGGACGAACGGTTTGTCGAATCGCGGCGTGACAAATTGGTATCAGAGCACAGTTATGTTTTCTCGAATTTTCGAAAAATGTTTCATTTTGGAATGTTCGTTGTGATTGCTCAATTGAATGCTTGTTGACATGCTGCGTGAAATAAGAGTTCCATACAGGTAAGCCCATAGATAATTTTGAAAAAATACTAACCGGTTTACTTTGTTTTGTAGGAATGACTAAGAAAAATAAAAATAATCCCGGCACAACAACCAACGCTGCGGATAGTTCGTCGAGTTCAAAGGATGCTAGCCCTAGCGAGACAACAATGGAGAAAATGCTGCAGTTGATGGCAGCAACAACAACTTCAGATGCAAATCAAAGTCCAATTCGATGTGCAGCAGAAATAAATGGACGACCTAACGCAGATCGTAAGCAATATGGTGGGCAACACCAAAGCAACGGTTGTGGCATCCGAAGAGAGGAAGACGTTCCAGAGGAAGTCGAGGAAGAAGTTCAACCACAAACGATGAACTCTTCTTCCTTGTTCAAAGCAAGGGAGTTCCGCAAGATGAACCCGTCTAAGTTCAATGGTTGAGCAGAGCCTGATGTGATTGTGGGATGGCTTGCGGAGATTGGGGACTTATTTAACCTTCTCTGCATCGAAGGGTCCCAGAGGGTAGCATGTGCGACAGTACAACTGCAACTGAGGGCTTACGACTGGTGGGCGGCGAGAAAGCAGGAAATCTACGAAACCGACTCCAACACCAAATTTTCTGGGAAATGTTCAAGGAAGCTTTTCTTGAACAATATGTTCCTCGTGCCATCCGTCGACAGAAGGTGGACGAGTTCATGATGTTGAGGCAAGGGAATATGTCCATTGAAGATTATGACGCAAGCTTCTCAAAACTTGCAAAATTTGCCAGTGCCTTCCTGTCCAACAAAGAAGAATGGTGCGAGCATTTTCAACAAGTCCCGAATGACGAATTGCGTAGGGACGTTATGAATCAACGATGCCAAACTTATTGTGAATCCTATGAAGCCGTGCTTGATAGCGAGCGGATCTTTGGCCGTATGACTCAACGAGCCGTGCCAGTTAGGGGTGTAAACGGGTCGGACGGACACGGACAGTCCACTGTCCGTGTTCGGTCCGAAAATAAAAATGAGTTCGGACGGACGGACACAGACAGTCCACTGTTCGAATTCGGACCGGACGGACACGGACAACCACTGTTCGTTAATTCAATCGGACGGTCCGCGGACAAATTAAATATATTATCAAAAGCTATTATTTTATCAAGATTACTTGATAGTTGCTAAAAAAAATTAAGTTAAAAGAAAATATAATAGAAGGTTATAGAATACAACAAACAATGGTAAAAGGTTAATAAAAATCGAGACCAGACAACAACAAATTGATGCAAAACCAAAATGATATGACATAATTGATGCAAAACCAAAGGAGTTTCCACTATCGGACGGTCCGCGAACAAATTCGGACCGGACATGGATATGACCGTGTCCGTGTCCGATTTTTAAACGGACCAAAAATTATGTCCAAATTTTGTTCGTTAATCAATCGGACGGCCCGCGGTCGAACCATTTATCAAGCCGGACACGTACGGACAACGGACTACTTTGTCCATTTTACACCCCTAGTGCCAGTCGTCCGCAACAATTTTAATAAACGACCTAACGACATCAATAACCTGTTGGATATCAGCAAGGGTGGTAATTCATCCAAAAGATCCTCAAGGAAGACATCAACGAAGTCCTTAGATAGATGCTACTTTATGGGAAATTTATTCCGAGGAATCCTTTTGGACGTCCCTTTCCACAAAAGCTATGATAGGCTTTTTTAGCTATATCAACTTTCAGCTCTTTGGGATTTATTAGACTCGAAGTTTCTTACCTGTCATGGTGTCACTCTTCTTCTCAACAATAGTGGTACTTGGTTGACTTGGAATTAGCTTGATTCTTTTACGATTATGGATAAAGATACACGAGTTTGAACACCTATAAATAGTAACATCTAAGTCAATAAATAATTTTGACTTGAAATGATTTGCTTTGCGTGTATTAATTACGTCACACCAGATTTTGTCTTCGTATGGAAGAAACTTTATCAGAATTAGACATCTCTCGGTAACATTAGTGGACAAATCATTCACCCAAGAAACCTTGTAAGTTTGAGGGTGAGACGTGATATGTAGGTTTACCCGAATCATAGCCTTAGACGAGAAAGCATTAGTACAACTTTCGCTATGAATGATTACTCAGCAAGATCAATCCCCGATCTTAGTAGAAGTGTAGAATATTGTCGTTCTTCATCGGTCATCATTTCCTTTCAGCTGGGTTAATATACACCTAACAACATTTAATCTGGGAAACTCATTAACAATAAATCATTGACCCAAGAAATTTTGTAAGCTTGAGGGTGAGGCATGATATGTAGGTTTAGCCAGAGTCGTAGCCTTAGAGCAGAAAACATTAGTACAACTTTCGCTCTGAATGATTACTCGGCAAGATCAATCCCCCACCTTAGTAGAAGTGTAGAATATTGTCGTTCTTTCCCGTCATCATTTTCTTTTGTCTAGGTTAATATACACCTTGTTACGTCCTGATTCCGTTGAATCAATAAGTCACTACGGGCGTAATGTCGTACAAGTCTAAGTTGCTGTCACGCCCCGGTTCCCAGGGTGACTCGAGGCACGTGATACTTCTCCCCAGGCTACGCAACTGTACAATGAATACCGTATTATACCCTGCGATTGTCGCCTGTAAGGTCCGGGATAGGCATAGATGTAAGGCATAAACAACAGAAATTCCATAATTGATACGATATTCATTTGTCCACAAAGTCACAACTTAATCAAGATTCATCAAAACACATATTATACATATTCGATTCATTGTTCTTCAAACACATAATTTACATAATTGAAGGTGTTCTCAAAATAAAGCTACATTCCATCCACTCCACAATCATTCATAGAGTTGGTTCTCGGTGTACTCCAGATCCACATCTTGATCTTCATCAATCCCTAGTGCACAAAACTAGGTCGTCATACGACGAGCAAGCCCTCGGTCAAAGGAAGAAGTTATTAACGTGGAATGATAAGACAAGTGAATATAAATAGAGTAACTTGAACAATTAACTCTCACCTTATGATATCCGTCAAGAAGTAAATAGTTCTCAAATTAATGTCACAAAGAATACAAATGCGATATTTCTAGACCAATATGCAGTTTAGAGAAACTTTCTGGATCACACACACGCCTAGCATCTCAACAATAACCCCATTGGCCCGGGATCAGGCTCGTACAAAACGGATGGTGCTTAGATTCTCCAGCCGTCTGTACTATCACATTGATGTGATTACAACAGGATAGCGTCATGAGTTAATTTCCGAATCATCTGGGTCGAGTCATCGAATCATGGGCTATAAAAGGAAGTTCGTATGACTTGGACCTTTCCAAGAATATCAAGCTTATTCATTAGAAGTCTGAGCTGGAACTCAGGACTTGTATGTCTAATGAATTAACCATTATTCTGAGCTGAAACTCAGGGCATGAGACATACACAATGGAAGTCTGAGCTGAAACTCAGGGCTTAAATGTCCATTTGTATCAGGAAGATGAGCTAAGCCTCACCTCGGATATTCGCGCGGCGCCGCACGAACACCGATTCAGGGACTGATCAGTACGAAAGACAAAAATTCCATATTGCAAAGAGGTCAGCCGGGTGTGATCCAATGGTTTCTCTCCCATTCCAATGCAACCTATTCTAGACATTCGGATTCCATAGGAACTATCCCTTAAACAGGGGGTCCTAGAAGTCAAGTCACATTCAAGTAACAGTTTGACCTTTCTGAAACTAATGTAGTCCAAGTGAGTGTTGGAACCAAGACAAAATTTCAAGGTATCTAATTGGACAATGATTTCTAAGAATCCTCCCGATGTTGTAGATCGAAAATGGATGGTTCTAAGGTCCATTTAATATTAAAATTCTAAGAGCCAGGACTCCGAAAAGCGACTAACTCTGGAAATTCTTAAAATTTTCGGCAAAGTCTCCTTTGTATTTACTAACCCGGAAATATTTCCAGAACACATAAACACAAATAATAATATATGGGCACGCCGACCCCTTCGGTGGAGCAACCCTCAACACCGGGATCACGCAATATATAAACCCGGGTACGCCGACCCCTTCGGTGGAGCAACTCTCAACACCGGCAACACATATAAAGTGCGGTAATGAAAATAAAGGAAGTACAACTTACCTCAGCGAGCTAGCTATTTCATTTAAGAGTTATAAGGTTCCTTTGGGTCTACACAAGTTCAAGTATACAAAACTTGGTGAAAATTATAGGAACAATGTCTAAACATAACTGTTACCACAAATAGAATTTGTTTCAAAAAGGAAAATCACTCTTAACAAGTTCAAAGTCAATCTATACATATTGAGTACTATAAATTAGCCTTTGGGAGGCATACAATGGTTAATTTTAATTTGTAAATTCACAAGTGGGTTACCTTATTATACAGTGCTTAAAAATACATATTATAGCTAATTAATCTTAATAAATATGTCAATTAAGGGAAATTCCAAATCTGGACAGAATTGACTTAATGAATTAATAATAAAAAAATAATTTACAACATCTTGTTTTGAAGTCATTTAGATACATTCTGATGAAAACAACAATGTTGGCTACTATTTCCATGATAGTATTATATAAGTATACACATATATATACATGTAAACCAATGTATGAAAGTTAGCATCTACAATTTATATTTCATGGAATTAACAAGAAATCTCATTGTGTCACGAAGGGTTAAAGTATAGGTAATATCTATATAATGACAAGGTGTATATATTGGATTCATATATATGTGGATTCATATGTATTTGTATATATATATATATATAATTATATATATATTATATATATATGTGTGTGTATGTGTGTATGTGTATATATATATAATATATATATATATATATATATTATATATATATGTGTGTTATGTGTGTGTATGTGTGTGTATGTGTATATATATATATTATATATAATATATATATATATATATATATATATATATATAATATGGTGTGTATGTGTGTGTATGTGTGTGTATATATATATATATATATATATATATATATATATATATATAGGCAAAATCACAACACAACATCCATGCAAAGTGTCCAACTAAATTCCTACCAAATTCTTAAGCCTATGCATGCACATTTCACTTTCATACAAATGGATTTACCAATAATTTCATAACTCACAAAATTGAACATCG
>JANAVB010002259.1:0-69825 GCA_029216955.1 Iris pallida | reverse complement strand
TCCCATGCTAAGTGAATCCACGGCTAACCTGAAAATGTTGGTTTCCAGTCAGGAATGGAACGAGCACAATCCACTGAATGCAATTTCAAATAAAGAAAATGACTATATGACAAAGGTTAGACATCAATCATGGGTTTGAAAATAAACAGTAAAGCCGTAAGAAAAATCAATAGTAATAAATAGACCAATATACTTTTCCACCTTAGAAGTACCTTTGATATGTGATCGGTCTTGGGACAATTATGCGACACGGTCTACACGGTCTAAAGTTACACGGTCTACAGTTACACGGTCTACAGAAAATATAGTAATAAAGAAACACTGTCTACAGAATAATAATCACTAACTACACAGTTTAAATGCAATAATAAACACGGTCTACACGGTCTACTTTGCAATAAATAATCACTGTCTACACTGTCTACAAGAAGTAAATAAAATACTGTCTACACGGTCTATAAAAAATAAATGCAACACGGTCTACACGGTCTACACGGTCTAAGGTCAGATCTCACATCCTTGGTACTTCTCATTCCCGACTCAACAATTTATAATAGAAAATAATCACATAACCAATGACTAATCAATGAAAATAGTAAAGATCAATATCGAAATGCAAACAATAAACTGTACTCGCCTGTGGTCCTTTGCTGGTGAAACCGACAATCTGAACTACTCAATGTGCCACTATAGTCAAAATCCGTACAACAGTCCCCGGATGCTGAAATAGACAATACCAATGATCTCAGAATAGTCAAATTAGTTAGGATTGCCTGTCCTTAAGTCCAATTCTGGACACAGGGGCAAAACGGTAATTTCGGGCCAAAACGATATCCGCCGTTGGACCCGCTTTGCACCAAAAAGCGTGCCAGAGTCAATGGTCTCTAAAGTCGTCAAACTACATGTCTGGATCTGGTTTTTCGATACGAACCCAACCGTGTCCAAAATTGGATTCCGACGGGCCGTGCACAAAATCGCTCGTTGAGTGGGACCGTGGGGCCCGCAAAACGGTGATTTTATCCACAGTCTCAGAATCGGACCAAACTTGGCATATAGGACCAGAAAAATGATACGGTCCTATTGGCGCAAGTTTCGTCTCGATCCGATGAGCGTGTACAAAGTAATTGGAGAATTTGCAACGTGCACGATACAGTGAATTTCGACGGATACGCATCAAATTCGTCGCGCATACGCGACCAATTTGAATTCCGTCAAAGCCCACACGACCACGAAGCTGTTACGCAGCTTTCGATGCCTTCGGTGCACGACCACGTCGTCCAGATTGGCGTGACGCACGTCGTGTGGATGAATTTTATTGTTTTAAAAACAGATTTTTCTCTAACTTTGGAAACTGATTTCTCCGTGAATAATTAACAAAATCCAAATCTAAAAAGTAGGTTTTGATCTCCTATATGTTGTCTAGATAGGTGTTCAAGTAGAATTCCTAATAGGTACTGTATCGATCAGAAACGATCTGCAAATATGGGTGATTGAACTGGTTTTTGCTCTGTTCTGGAACGGGTTTTCGTCGATCTCGGGTTCGATTTTCCGAGCAACCGAGGTTATCTAAAATCCAACTAACTGATGGGAGATAGTGTATGTCTTTCCAAAACATCTTACGGATCTCAAAACGACGAAGTACAAAGGAAGATATTTACCTTCGAAGTTGGGCGATCGCTGCGCCTACTGCTGTTCGCGCTTGCTGAACCGACGCGCGCGCACTGTGCGCGCGCCCTCCGGCAGCCCGGCGGCGTGCGCCCAGGTGGTGGCGATGCGTCGGGGTGGTGGCGCCGTACGAGTTTAGGGTTTTGGAGAAACCTCCCTCGATCTCTCATCTGTTCATGGTATATATCCATCAAACAGGCGCTCGGTTGTATTTATATATAGGTTCTGTTAAAAGTAGATGGATGAGGGGTCGGATCTTTGGGCCGAGGGGTCTGAGGGGTGTTTTGGCCTGCTCTGTGGGGTCTTAGCACCCGGCTTTCGTTGACTGCTCGGATTGAGCTGCTATTTGCTGTGGGGAATTTCGATTCCCTGCTCGGGCTGGGTTGGGCCAATTGCTAAAGGCTGGGTTGGGGTTTGTATGGATCAGTTTGGGACTGCTTAGTCGGGCTGGCTCATTTAACTTAGTATCTCCTCTATAACTAATATACTCTTATATATACACGCATATCCTTATATATATATATATTACACACATACATGTATACAATATATATATTTACACCTACATACATATATATATTTATAAAACACTTACACAAGTATATAATATCTAAATATATATATATATATACGTATATCCATACACACACGTATAATATATTCGTAATACACTACCATATACATATACACCTTATATATATATATATATATATATATATATATATAATATATATAATATATATATATATATATATATATATATATATCTATCACTACCTATATTTCTATTATTTGTATCACTATATATATATATTCCTATGTAATATACCACTATATATATTTCTATATAATCTATCACTACATATATTTCTATGACTATATGATAATATTTAGTTGTCAAAATAATATAAATTAATATTATATAATAATAGCCTCAATAAAACAATAATAATAATAATAATAATAATAATAATAATAATAATAATAATAATAATAATAACATACAGAAAATTAACGATTGTTGTAAATCCAAAATACGTAGAGTCTAGGATCCCGAAAATACACAGGTACGTCTAAGGAACTAGTTATCGTATTTTCAAGAATAATATTTAATCAATATCAATAAATCGATAATATAGTTATATAACAATTAATCGGGATCTTAATTTATTGACCAAATAAATTAAGATACGAAGTATACACTCAAATAAATATCACATGGTCGTCTTAGGACTCACTATAAGCCCACACGGGCTTGGGCTCGGTTCGGGCTGTCCGGACTGTTTTGATATAACCGAAATGCCTAAAGTCAAAATATTAATAAATAACCAATTTAAACCAATCATAGGGGTTAACTCGCAACTTGATCTGGTTTTCCTAGTTAGGACACACTTATGGCTGGATCTCCCTTGGCATGGCTAGTACACCAGTCAAGGCACGCCGTTGCACTACCCGTGCCATGATTCCTAGTTGGTTGGTACTTCAAAACTCAACTATGGCTAGAGTCACCTACCGTAATACTTAACTAAAATAATTATTTATAAATTCTAAAAATAACCATTCCAATAAAATAAGAAATAATAAAATATGTCTAAATTTTCGGAAAGGGGAGCTACATTGCCTAACTTGATTTCTAACTTTTTAGAAATCGCAATAGACTCTTCGTATCTAGCAGTCATATCTAGGAGTCTTTGTTCAGTTACTAAGTGCATCTTCTTCTCTATGTCATAAAGCTTTTGTACTTTGACATAGTCCCTTTCTTTCTTTTCAATATTGAGGATAGCCTCATGATAGTCTACCTTGAGTTTGGCTATCTCTTCCGTGTTACCGGTAGTAGATGTCTCTTTAATATCTTCAATCAGATTGGACAGTCTAGCTATTTCGGTTGTGTGTGCCTTAATCTCTTTTCGAGATTGCTTATACTTGTCGAGCACAGTTTTGTGATCTTCAAGTAGTTCGCTAAAGGCATTCTCTAATTCATCGAAAGTAAAATCATCAAACAAAGGGTTAGATGATACCTTATCAAATGCCATGAGACAAACATTTGCATTGCCGCAGGGTCTGTCTTCTTTTCTGTATCACTGGCATCGCTTTCGTGCCAGATGCTTGTGTTGGCATACTTTCGACCAGATATTGCTTTTCTGCTTGATCTTGATCTATCGTATGGACTGCTTTTCTTGGTGGTTGGACAGTCCTTCTTCATATGCCCTAACTTCTTGCATCCAAAGCATATAGTTTCATCTTCGTTGCTTTCTTGGACATCTTTCTTCTTTCTGCTAGTGAACTTTAGATATTTCTTGAAGTTCTTCACAAGTAGGGCTCGTTCATCACCACTTGACGATTCTTCATCGGAATCGTTGTATGTTGATTTTCTTGCTGGAGCTTTGAAGGCAATAGATTTCTCCTTTGGTGTTGCTTCTTCAAAATCTTGCAAGTCGAGTTCATGGGTCATGAGTTTGCCCATCAGCGTTTCCAGAGTCATAGTGGTGAGATTGTTTTCTTCAATGATTGATGTGGCTTTTGGATTCCAGTTCTTTGTTAGAGCCCGCAGCACTTTTCTGATCTTCTCGTGATTGCTGTAAACCTTACCAAGAGATTGTAAAGGATTAGTTATATCAAGGAAACGAGTAAACATCTGTGTAATTGACTCACCGGCTTTCATCTTAAAAGATTCATACTCCTGTGTCAGTCTACTAATTTTGGATTCCTTCACTTGGGAAGTCCCTTCATGGGTTACCTCAAGGAGTTTCCAAATTTCGTGAGACATCTTACAGGTTGAAACTCTGTTGAACTCGGTTTTGTCAATTGCACAGAATAGTGCATTGATGGCACGAGCATCTAGGCTAGCTTTAGCCTTTTCAGCTTCAGTGTACTTATCATGGGTCTTTTCCACCAGCTGGCCTTCAACCACTGTTGGTACTGGTTTCTTATA
Organism: Iris pallida; assembly: GCA_029216955.1. Taxonomy (NCBI): domain Eukaryota; kingdom Viridiplantae; phylum Streptophyta; class Magnoliopsida; order Asparagales; family Iridaceae; genus Iris; species Iris pallida. Next base: position 65,228 of record JANAVB010002259.1, on the reverse strand, counting down.
ACCATCAATGACTATTGACCAAAGATCAAAGTCGAGAGACTTTAGAAAGAAAGTCATTCGTGTTTTCCAGTAGGTATAATTTGTTCCATCAAATAGGGAAGGTCTATTTGTGGATTGCCCTTCACCGTTGAATATAGATTTCACGGCTGCCATATATATATCTCTAAGGTATGTTATATAAGAATATAACCTGCTCTGATACCAATTGTAGGACCGTTGAGCACCTCTAGAGGGGAGGTGAATAGAGTGTATGTGTGCAGTAAAAAATAATCACCAATTAAAAATAAAACTATGGCAGAGATATAAGAGACAGTAAATAAAGATAGAGAATTCAAACTCAGTGACACAGCGATATATACCGGTATCCCTCTTAGAGGACTAATCCAGTCTCGAGTACTCTTGCTCGATGTTAATCCACTATGGCACAAGCTTTAACTGAGAGCTTGCAGTCTCTTGCAACACCGTGCTAGGTGACGAGCGCACGACCAGCTCCACAACACACACCGTGCTTGGTGACGAGCGCACGACCAACTCCACAATAGGAAAAGTTGTTGAACTTGGAACGACCTCTTTACAACTCTTGAAACACCAAAAGATTCTAAATCAACTCTGATAGAACTGGCTTTTGGCTAAGAGATGTATAGGTATGATTTGAAAGTCTTAGATCGTTTGAAAACACTTGAGTAGTAGAGAAGAGAGATGAAGAATGAATGAATGAATTGAAATGAAAAGTTCTTCTCTATTTATAGGTGTTTTCTCGAACCGAACTCGGGCAGAGTTCGGATACAAATATCTCGCAAAGAGACGTTGCTCGCTGATTTGGAGGCAACAGAAGTTTGAATCATTTTTGACCGAACTCGGTCAGAGTTCGGACCGAACTCGGGCTGAACTCGATTACGAGTTCTGTCAGGAGATATTTGAAAATCATTTGTAAAAATAGTTTTCAAAATATGTTTTTGGTTATTTGTAAAATCATTTGTAAAGGCTATTTTAAAATATGTTTTTGAAATGTTTTGTAAATGAAATACGAATGGTAAATAGGTAAGCTTTTGGAATGTGGACAGTTTTAACCCTAAGCCAGTATTACCAAAACTGATTTTACAAAATAAATCCTAGACTCAATAAAATATAAAATACAGAATAAAATGAGAAATGAGTCTTCTGAAGATTTGATGATGTTGACGCTTTGTTTGATGCAGTACATCGTCCGTTGAATTTGATTTCATGTATCCTGAAATGATTAGCAGTATTTTCTATATTTTGTGTATTGACTTAAGTGTATGTTGATTATCGAAATTGGGTGTGACCATGGAATGGGCCAACATAAATAACCACGGAAAGATCACATTCTTGATTTCTCAAATTCCGTTCTATTATGGGACCTTGTTTGAATTAGAAATTCGAGAGCGAGACTTCTGTATTTCCGGATTGTAGGCCACTCTAAGTGACGAAGGATTCTTCGTTTTAGCAAGTGACTGAACTAGGGTAGCCCAATCTAGAAATAAGTCAATGGTTCGTAATACTCCTTTTAGCGGTATCGTTGAATACTCTCCACTGCTCTTGAAACTTCACAATTGCTCCCGACTATTCTGCCTTATCTTCCTGTCCTCCCTACTCAGAGCGACGAATAGTCGTACTTACTAGAGTTTACCAATGTTTCTTAGCTACTTGTGTAAAGTTGTTGCTTGTTAGTTTTGGGTTGCTGATAGATAGAAGAGGGTTGTAGATGCCTTATGCTGTAGATATCCGTCGGTAGCTACTTATTATAATTAGCTGGAGGTTATAATGTTTTGACGTCAGGTGCTTGAAGTGGGTAGTGTGACCAAAGGTGGGTAGAAGTCCCCCAGGATTGGTAGTCACAAAATGGCTAGGAGGAGGATATAAATTAGTTCGAGGAATTAAAATTTAAGGAGATTAAGGTTCAGGTAAACTTCTTATTGTAGGGAATAGTTATGGATTAGAATTTCGAGGACGAAATTATTTTTAAGGTGGGTAGATTTGTAGCTCCCCTTCCCGGATTTTTTAATATTTTTATTATTTATTTTATTTAAATGGTAATTTTTAGAAGGTTAGAATTAATTATTTAGTGAATTATTACGGCAGATGATTTTAATCATGATTAAATTTGGAGTACAAGGCGACTAGGAATCATGGCACGGATAGTGCAGTGGCGTGCTTTGACAAGTATTTAGCTATGGTGGGGAATACCGAGTCATAGTGACGTCTAACTAAGAAAACCAGGCCAAGTTGCGAGTTAATCCATATAAATAGTTTTAATTAGTTATTTATTATTATTGGACTTTTAGGAAATTCGGTCATACCAAACTAGTCCGGACTGGGTCCGAACTGAGCCCAGGCCCATGCAGTCATGCGGACTTTCAGTGACATTCGTGTTGACATATTTTGGTAGGATTGCGTTGTTTGCCGTTTTAATGATTTAATGATTTCCTAGTATTCATATTTTAATATTAAAATATTATTATTAGTTGATAATCAGTGACACTTGTATAAATGGGTCCTTGTGCAATTTTTGGGATTATCAAACTGCAGAATGGCATATACACCAATAGTGTTTTATGGAAATGCGTTATTATTATTGTTTATTATTCATTGAGGTTATTACAGTATAATATTATTTTATTATTAATGGTTATGATTTTGTCGATTAATATTATCTATATACCAACAAGGCCTACACTAGGAATGGATAATATTGGGGTATTTAGATTTTGGGAGATTCAGTGTATATATCAATATATGAGTGTGTAGTTATAGATATATATATATATATATATATATATATATATATATATATATTATATATATATATATATAATATATATATATATATATATATATATATTATATATAATATATATAAAAAAAATAATATAATATATATATATATATATATATATATATTTATAAAGGAAAGGGTTAATGATAATAGTAACCATAGTGATAATAATAAGAAATAAATACACCAACCCAGCTACTACAACCCAGCTAATACACCAACCCAGCTACAGTGACCCCACACCCCAAGCAAACCCAGCTAATAATACACCAACCCATCTAATAATAAATCCCAGACCACATCCGGCCCTTAGCAGCTGAACCGAGCCTTAAGCCACAACATTACAAACCGAGCCAATACCCCAAAGCAGACCGCCCTTGAGTCCATCGCTGGGTTGTACTCGAGTTCGAGTACACAGCCGAGAAGAAGGGATACCCACATATATAAACGAAACAGAGAGAGGATCGAAAAGCAAAACCAAACCCTATCAGCTCGTCGACCCCCAGCCACTGGGCGACCCCAGCCTCGCGCGTGCCGCCGCAGGTGGCCGCGGCCAACCACGCGCGGTGGCGAGGCGACAAACAGAGACAGCAATAGTAGCAGTCCGCGGCCACGAGGTTGTCTTCGCGACACGTTTTCTCGATCACCGTGTGATCGTTTTGCACACCGTTTTGCAGGTACGTTCACAACCCATAAGACTATAGATCCCTTCACATAGACTCTTTTTATTCGTACTGTACACGACAATAATCAATCGCAAAGATCGAAAAATCTCGAAATTCTGAGTTTAAGTCTGTCCCAAAGTCCCCAGTTTGAGTCCGATTTCTTGCAAAACAGTGATCGATTTCGAAATCCTTTTGAAGGCGTTTATTGACAACATGTAGGACAACAAAACCCTTCAGATAGTTTAATTTTTCTTTCAAGTGTAATGAGTAAATTGATTGCAAAGTTACCGAAAAACCTGTTTTAAAAATCACGAAAATGCTCCACATGACGTGCGTCCCGCCAATCCGGACGACGTGGTCGCACCACAGACATCGAAAGCTGCGTAACGGCTTCGTGGTCGTGTGGCTTTGACGGAATTCAAATTGGTCACGTGTGCGCGACGAATTTGATGCGTATCCGTCAAAATTCACCGTATCGATCTATGTGCAAATTTCTTAATTACTTTGTGCACGCTCGTCAGATCGAGACGAAACTTGCGCCATCAGGACCGTATCATTTTTCTGGTCCTGCATGCCAAGTTTGGTCCAATTCTGAGACAGTTAATCGGACGTCGTTTTACGGGCCCCACGGTCCGACTCAACGGGCAATTTAGTGCACGGCCCGCCGGAATCCAACTCTGGACATACGGTTAGGTTCGTATCAGAAAACTGATCCGTAGACATGTAGTTTGACGACTTTAGAGACCGTTGACTCTGGTACGCTTTTCGGTGCAAAACGGGTCCAACGGCGGACATCGTTTTTGTCCGAAATTACCGTTTTGCCCCTGTGTCCAGAATTGGACTTAAGGACAGGCAATCCTAGCTAATTTGACTATTCTGAGAACGTTGGTACTATTTATTTCAGCATCCGGAGACTTTTGCATGTGTTGACTGATTGTGGCTCATAGAGTGGTATGGTATTTTGGTTTCTCCAGCTAAGGACCTCAGGCAAGTGCACTTTCTGATTGCTTTCCGATTCATAGTAGTCTTTTCATTTATCTCTATACATATATCTTGCTGCTTGTTGACACGCTCGTCACACGGAGTAGTCAGGAGGGAAATATCTTAGTAAACATGTGAACTACCCAGAACTATCCCATGAGTCTATTCTTGAACGATAGCAGCTGCACACGATACGTACAGTGAGCCGTATTTACCCCTAGCCGTTCACATGTCGAAACAGATATTTCACACCACCTAGATAGATGTCTTTTATTAGTTTTTCCTTGCTACTTCTCTATCGTGCTATGTCATCAGTTTTCTTACTAGCTTTCATATTCCTTATGCTATTTTCATATCTTGTTAATTCTATTGTTTTTGCATTGTCGTCGGTTTGTGTACTTGTTCATTCTGACTGGAAACCAATATTTTTAGGTTTAGCCGCGATCACTCTTATCACTGGGAAGACTTGGGTATGCTGAGGCCGACCTAGAAATAGAAAGCAAATGTATCAATTTATTAACTGTAAATCTTGTATTTTCTTTAATTATAAATCCTGTAAATGTTGTAATAAATTTAGAATTGTGAATGAGCAGCAAATGTTGCATTTTAGCATTTATTTCTTGCGGGCTTGACAGCGTTCTACCGCCGACTCTGCGGCGTAGGCTGGCTTGGACACGCTCGTATCCGAAAGCGGGTGGGTCATGACAATGAGGGTTTATCTACAATCCAGCAGTCTCTTAAGGTCATGAACAAGCCTATTGTCTCAATCACAAGCAAGTAAGTAAAAGTCACAAGATGTATGATCATTAAATATACAATAGTAAGGCGTCCCAAACATTACATATTCAGTTGATCATGAAGCTAGTCATTACAAAATGTCAAGACTAGCAAGAGTTTAGTCATACATGATCAACCCTAGGATCTGTTAATCATGTTACAGCCCGTAGGCAGACAGTAAGTAAAGTGCAATCGAGCTAAACAGGTGCTCGTCGGCTAAACGCCTCAAAAGAATATTTTTACAATAAAGTGGGAGATCAAAAATAACCCACTTGCCAAGGTTCCGTCTAGTGGTCACCATCTGGCTGGAAGGTCGGTAGATCCTCTGGAGCTGCTCCGAAATCTGGCCACACAAAACCAGCTGGGTCAGACCCCAGAAAGAGCAAGTGCCACAAAGGAGGCTTCACTTAGGAACTAAAACCAGCAATCAGCACAAAATATAAATAAAAGTAAGAACTGGAAATAAGAGAATACATCAGGATGATATACGACGAGATAACCATGGAACTATTCAGATAGCCAGGTTACAACCCGTAAACCAAACAAGGACCGGGGTTGTAACCTTTCGTCTGAACCGAACTTGGAATTCTCACCATTTATCGGTAGAATAAATACAAGCATTCTGGTCATACAGTAATCCGGATCAGGGCAAGACTAGACTGGTTAGACTCCATCCAATCATTTCACAGCCAAGCAAGAATTACGGCTTGATACTTTAACTAACTAGGGTTGTCACAAGCCTAATTACTAACAAGATGCAGTGAGATTATTCTACAGCCACAAGCCCTGCAGACCATCCAGGTTACCCGGGTTAAGAGATTTAGAGTTAAATCAGGTGGGTACATCGTCCAGGAAACGCATGTACCTTAGGTAGCTTGAAGGGTGCAACACATGACAGTGTGCTGAAATGTGCCCTACTCGACGGCAGGCTACAGATCCCAAGGCGTGCCCAGGTAACGGGATTGCCGTAGCTGGGAAATCTCTTCATGACTAATGTATTAATCTAGTTATTAGCCTTAGTCCATTTCAGTAGGTACTCCTGACCTTGGTACTCAGGAGTCCCTGTCCTAGACATGATGCAAGACAGGACTGGTTTATTTGTACAATCACAATCGCCCACGGTGTCCAGGTCATTATACAGGTCATGTCATGTCAGGTAACCATCGCAACAGCTATTCGAGATAATCATATCAGGTTTACCATGTCAAGTTCACTTGTCAGGAGTGCGCCATGGGCCACTATCAGGTCATGTCAGGTTACTTGTCAAGAGTGCACCACTACGGGTCACTATCGTGTCAGGCTCAGTTATCATTCCAAACATATTACATATTCGTGATTATCAAGTTCATGACAAAAGGCGTAAGGATATAAAATGGGCGTAAAATATACATAAAGAAGTTACAAAACATGGGCAATTAAGGATAAATAATACTACACAGGGCTATTGGAAGTCATGCGGCTCAGGCATATGCGGCCAGGAAAGGGTAACACATACGGCCCAATTAGGAGAGCGCATACGGCCAGGGTAACTGGATCCCATGCGGCTAAGACAAGGGGGCGCATGTGGCTGGAAGTGCAGGGGCGCATGCGGTCAGGGGGACGAGGGTATATGCGGCTCCAAGATGTTGGGCCTCATGCGGCCAGCGAAGAGTGGGCTTCATGCGGCTGGGAGGAAGCAAGTTCATGCGGCTAGGGAATGATGGGCGCATATGCGGCTCAATTAGGAGAAAGTCCATGCGGCCAGGAATGGGATCCAGCCTATGCGGCTGAGAGTTCCATGCGGCAAAGTCACTTGCCGCATGAATTGTCATACGGCCAAGTCAAGCCCATGCGGCCAGAACTGTCGTATGAAGGCTCATGCGACTCGGAATCACTTGCCGCATAAGTATTCATGGTCAAGTCTAGCACTGTTCTTCTTCTCCAAGCTTCCGAGAAGAAGAACGCCAAGAATCCATGCTTCCAAGCTCCATGAAACCTTCATCCGGAGTCCAAATCCGAACTTCCATAGGTCAAAATGGGGTAGAACGAGATTCTCTACAACATAGAACCCTCAAAAACTCAGAAATAACAGGATTAAGTAGATCAAAACCCAAGAAATCCAAAATAAAGTAAACTTAGATCTAGAAGAATCTAGCCATGGAAAGTGAAAATGCCAAGTTCTAAAGTAAGTTAAAATGCTGTAAGGAAGAGAATGAAGCAATAAAATTTGAGTTCCTCCATGAAGCAAGTTGCACTTTCTAGACCTCTCCTCCTCTCTCTGGTAGGTGAAGGAGTAAATGGAAGAAGAAGAAGAGGTTAATGAAGAGAGAGAAAGAATAATGGTAATAAATACCAAAGGTGGTGGTAGGTAGGGGTTCACCTTAGGTTCATCATGAACCAATAGCAATCCCAAACCGAACCAAGCCAACCCGGACCATCAAATAACCAAGCCAAGCCATGAGAAAACAAGAAATCATACAATACAGAATAAAATACGTACACGTATTCCAAAATACATAATACGGACAACAGGCATTACAAAATGACCTCACTACAATGATGCTTGAGACACTTATAGGAAGTTAATGACGCATGAGCAGGACCTCAATATTTTGAAGAATCGGTAACAAAGGAGAAGACCCTAGCTTTCAAAGCTCATCACAAGAAGGTCTCTAGTGATGAAACTAAAGACAATAATTATGATGGTGAGGAACATGCCCTAATGGTCAGCAACTTCAAAAAATTATTAAGTTTGAGAGATCAAACCGAAAGAAGAAGGACTATAAAGACAACAACAATGAGGAACCTGTGTACTATGGCTATAAGAAGACATGTCATACAAAGAAGGATTGTCCAACATCTAAGAAGGGAATCGCCATGAACGACCAAGCAAAGATCATCTTCACACAAATATGATAATACAAGCATATGGCACGAGAGCAAAGCGAGCGACTCCGAAGAAGAAAAAGCATTGTCAAGCTGCAAATCTTTGTTTAATAGCATTCACAAATAAGGTAACTACAAATCCCTTATATGAAGATTTTACTTTTGATGAACTTCTGATGCTTTCAGTGATCTTCTTAGAGAACACAAGAAAATTGTAAATAAATACAAGCAAGCTAGACAAGAAATAAAATGTACATGCTTAAGGATGAAAGGCTTTTCTCCTTAATAAATGAAATAAGAAAGGCTCCCTCTACTAGTGACACGAAAGAAGAATATGCACTAAAATTGAGTTTGCATGATACTCTACAATGCATTGAAAAGAAAGAACAAGATAATACAAAACTCAATGCAGAATATGAGATAGAAAAGAAGAAGTGCAACATAGCTGCACAAAGAATAGATCTACTTTCTGCTAGATATGATGATATGTGTGCTAACTCTAAAAAGTTGGAGGTTAGATTGGGTAAAAAGACAATACTTTTGACTCAATCCAATACTAGTCACGTGACTCATCACAAAGTCACACACGACAGAATACGAACAAAGTAAGCAAGCAAAAAATGGTACACATAATCACGCTTTCTTTTACAAATATCCACGAAAGTCGCAATATACTGCTTCACACATTGCACCAAGCACTAACTCTTTTCAACTTGTCATTAGTGTGGCCTACAAGGACATATCACGATAATGCAAAGTTAGATGATTAGTAGATATGAATGTTTATGCATGGGTGCCAAAAGGTAACATTTTATGACCCACAAAGAAGTAGGTACCAATGTTTACATCTTCAACTCGTGTTTAGGTGGACCAACCCTCGCATGCTAGAACCAAGTGGATTCTTGATAGTAGTTGCTCACAACATATGACTGTGATGCTACCTATTTGCAACACTATCGATGAAGAAAGAAGGATATGTTTTTTTTGGTAACGATCTCAAAGGATATATTATAGGTAATGGTAATGATGGTATTCCTCTCTTTCCATAAATAAAAGATATATGTTTAGAAACAGAATTAAAACATAACCTGCTCAGCATCAGTCATCTTACTAACAACGGTTATGGTATTAATTTTGTAAAAAAAATTAATGCTCTATTTATGAAAGATCATATGGTAATATAATTTATGAAGGCATTAGAAAAATATATATGTTTTCTATCTTTCGGAGGATAGTAACAATGCTGGCATATGCCTTTATGCTAACAATGATTAAAGTTGGCTATAGCATATGCTTCTTGGACATGCAAATATAGACATTATTGCAAGTCTATCTTCAAATAAACCAGTAAGAGACTTGCTAGAAATAACCTTCAAGAAGGATATAGTCTGTGTTGATTTTGAAAAGAACAAAACAACTAGATCTTCCTTTAAATTAGTAAACGTTGTAAGTACCTTTAGACCTCTTCAACTACTGCATATGGATTTATTTGGACCTAGTAGTCGCCAGTGTTGGCGGTAAATTATATGCTTATGTGATTGTTGATGATTTTTTAGGTGTACTTGGGTTTATTTCTTGTAAACAAAAATGAGATATTTTCTGAATTTGTTATATTTTGCAAAAAGGTAAAAATGTAAAAAGGTTTCTATAGAAGCATGAAAAAAACTCAAACGAATGGTGACTATACACCTTTTATACGGAAGGAAGTGATTCTTCAAACAGTCTATGTGCCAGCCTTTTGGGTTTCATGCGTCATCCTTTAAAGCAATGAACTCTGAGGCTATGCGTCCAAGAATAGGGCACATGTATTGACAAGTCGCATACTCGATCAAGCCGCATAGCCTATTCTGACATCCCTATTAAGAGTTGAGCCATCTCGTGTAGAGTGCAGTCAAAGTGTCAGTATAAATATTGTACTTTACAGTTGTCATTCATTAGTGGCATGCGGCAAAGTTCTGTCCGCAGTATGCAAAAATTTTCTCGGTCGTATGCCACGTGTTTTCAGGATGTATGTTGTCTATTTTTTGGAGATTGTGCATTATGTGGTCATATGCCACTCGGCACGTCCCATGTAACTGAACCCACATGGTAGCACGAGCGTGACATGCATACACGTTTTCTACACGTACTCAAAGTGCCTATGCGCCAACCTCAGTCTATGTGTCTCAAAGTCTGGAAATAGTATATTTTTTGCTTCATGTGCGCATAGCCATTTCCAGTGAAGAAATGCTATAAATAGAAGGACAGTGTCTTCCTCACAGTCCTCCACGAGGGAAACCAGTATAAATTGCAGTGTTTGTGTTTTCTCTTCTATACTCTATTTACTTTCCATATACATTTGCTTCATTTCTTGATATTTAATAGTTGGTAAATTATCTTACTTTTATTGGGGTATCATTGGCACACACTCTATTCACCACCACCCCTAGAGTTGCCTAAATTGTCTTCATTTACTAGTCTGATGATCATACTTCTTGTACTTATTTACATATGATTGAGAAACCTAGGATTGCTTGACATAGTTATGATTGTTGGATTGTAGCTGTAGTCCCTTGCCTCTATACCCATGACCGCATCTCGAGGTACTGGAGTACTCTGGTGTACGTAGTTGGCTTATCTCCGCTCCCACTCTCCAGTATTCTAGTTCTGGAGCATAACATAAGGCAAATCTACCTAAAACAATACCTCATTCTTTTCTGAATAAAAGAACATAGTCCAAACCAATCGATAACTCCAACCGAATCCAAGTATTATACCTCAAATGATCCAAAACGTGCTTACTAGCAAATTCAATTATCAACCAAATCATTAAACCTGACAGCATTAAAGTCCCAAATCACACGTATACATCAATACTCAATTCTAGCAAAATTCTACTATCTTATAATTTACCATTGAATCGATCCATGTTCAATCTCCCAATAATTTCTTAGTCCAAGAAAATAAATAACCAAATCCGAATCACTTACTATGCATACATCAATCGTACTCTTCCAAACATGATCTCAATCCTTGATAACATTGTCTAATTTTTAACCAAATATAAATTCATCATCATTCAATTCCCAAGGGTAGATCTTAATTCATAGCTATCTTACAACCATATCAAAATATGTATTCATCTCACTTATCAACTTTTAGCCAATAACAAGAGAACCATCAAAATCTAATCTATTCCATTAGCCAAAACCCAAATCTTTCCAATTAATTACTTATAACGATGTGATCGCTATCCCAAGTATTCCAGCCTATGCGCATCACAATGTTACCTTACGGATGATCAATCCAAACTCAAGCCAAATCAAATTCAAGGATCACAGTACTATAAGTCACTCTTCCATGCTCACATTTTTGAATTACAATTCGATCTATCCAAGAAAATCTTATACATCACCTCTGCTTGAGTATTATAAAAAAAACTACGACAATCCAACAATAAGTAATCTATCTGACTATTTCATATACAATCTCGTTATTTCAACCGTAAGTGATCCATCAAAATTATTATAAACCAAATTAAACCTAGGATTATCCCTCAATCTCGTTAACCAAGTTCTATTCCAAAATAATCTACCTAAGCAACTCTTCTTAAGGTCATCATATTGATCCTATCGCTAATCAATAGGACTTCTGCCTAACAACTAGGCTAGCTAACTCACAAGGTCACACACAAATATCCTGATAACTCATCTTCTAAAAGATAACTAGAAATTGCCACACTCGTCACACGGCCAGATGTCTAACCTTACTCAACAAGCTAAGCACTCTACTCAAACTTAAGGGAAACTCTTCTAACTCAAAACATCTAATGAATCAACTCAGATAGCCCACTGACATCAGCATCATCAAAATCCAAGGGTCGATGTCTATTTAGCAAGTCTTTACCTAGGATAAATTCGTCCAACAATTATCCTCGACTATATTATGATCGGAAACATCAATCCAAGTAACACTTATATTCCAAATCCTCAATTTGTTCGTTAAAATCCACCAATCCAAATTCGTAAATCTCGATCACCAAATCACAAGTCATAAATCTAAATCACCAAACACAAGTCGAAAATTTTAATTTGCTAATCTACCAATCATAACTTGTTTTCAATTCTAATCCAACTCGTACTCAATACGTGCATCCAATTCACTTGAATAATCAAGATCACCAATCAATCCACAAATACAAGCAACTCTTACAGTCACCAATTGTTTTAATCTTACAAATCCAATACAACCAAATCATAGGTCGATTAAATAATCCTTATAATCTATCAAGTTTATCACTTCGAATCGATTATATCAATCAGAAGGAATTCGAACATTCGTCAAGCCGATTCTAACTAATATCCATTTATGCCATGCTCAGATTCATCTATCCAAGTCATAGGAAAGTTCCAATATTGTCATTCCATTCATCTATAATCCATAAGCTAGAATCCATCAAGACAATATAGTTCAACGATTCAATATGTTAATCATCATTCATCCAACCAGAATATTCCCCAGTCAATCTCTATCGATCTTCGATACACCTCAATCTCATCAAATATATACATAACAGGAAAAGACCATTTGTTAAACTCCAATTGTTTTAACCAATAATATTTGCTAAATTCAATACAAGATTAATTTGTCTACACTCAAATGTCAAATCAGATATAGGCTATCTTAGGTCGATCATCAAATCTCATAAATCCTTAGAGTCATTCTTATATCCTCCAAACAAACTTTCAATAGCAACACTAAGTCTTCTCACTCAACTCAAACTTCAATTTAGTCGATTCAAACCTTAATTTAATACGCATTCCATAATTTACTTCCCAATCAAGTTATTCGTTTCACAAAATCTAAATTCCTATCTAGTGATATCTTAATCTACCAAAAGTCATTCTAGATTATCCAAACCAATCCAACAAGGGACATTCAAAATTGCATCAACCAGAAATAACTCTAAATTAGGACCTCGTACTACCCCATCCATATTGATCGATATCATAATCACAACTCAAGCAAACACCGATAGGGCTACCCAATACAACACATAGGGACTTAACCACACTGCACACAAATAATCTTTCTCTATTCTCCTAATCAATGTCACTTTCAGACAATCCATGTAAAGGTGGTCCCAACGACCACAAACATAACATCCACTTATCATGCCATTCTAGGCACACTTCATTCAATACTCAGAGCTAACTACAACACCTCTACTAATAACTGTTGCTCATTCAACATTCAACTTAACCAAATCTAACTTATCCATATTTCAAAGCCATGCTCTGATACCATTACATCACTCCCCGATCCCACAAGACCGAAAGCGCCATTGGACTTGATGTCGTACAAGTTCAAATTACACTTGTACATGACAAGCACCAAACATGATTGATAAAATATCTCAAACACAAGTCATTACATTAGAAATAAATTGATAAGTTGATAGACACAAGATATACGAAAAATAATTCTCTTTATTGATAATCTGTAGCAGAATTAAAACGGATTTATGCCAAAGAACAACTCAATTAGAAACACTAGATCTCAATACAGTAAACGATGCCATAAGGATTACAACTCATAAAAATCATACAATCAACAATGTTCCATACATTATGTCCTTTACAAACAAAAGAAAATAGTCTCCAGTTGTATAGCTTCAAATTCTCGACCAAGCTCCAACACCTCAACATGTCCAAGTAGCTTCCCCATCAGTGGAGTTAGGATGTCGGCACATTAGGGAATGCACTAGTGAGTGGTCCTAAACCAACTCACCTTAAACCAATACATTGATTATGTGAGTGCAGGCAAATATTATGTGTTTTTTCTAATCTTACCTTAGAATCAGTTAACAAAATCATATCATGTATGTGTCTACAAGCATAGAAGTGTCGCACAACAGTTGATCTTACCCATTACTTACCATCCTTCCATGCTTACAATGATATCATTTATGATATATATATATGTGTCATAATGTGTGTCCCTGTATCAGTTGTTTGGATTCATAAGATATTAATCTGAAAACATAATATAATATCACCAAACGATGAATTCTTACCCACAGTCGATTGTTCTTTCCTGCAGACAAGACTTACCATTTTTTCATGCAAACCGAAGACATCTTTAGATCTATATGAAGTTAACTAGCGCCACGCGATCTTGGACTATATATGGTAAGAAGGCGATCTATTCACGTACAGGTAGCTAGCCTCACCGAAGGTTTTGAATTACCAGTGCTCAACACTTATTATCCTTGTTCCCCCAGGCTGAACCGGTTTCGGTGCTCCAGAAACTGCTCGAGAAACCACACCTTATGCACAAATTTTTCGTGATCATGCAATATGTGTGAACAGTTTAACTATAAAACATATACATTGTACAAAAACTTACGATGCACCTTTTCTTAATTACCACATTCCTCGAGCCATTGCTCATACTTTCATTCTTCCCACATTCCTGGGATTTCTACATTGGCGACTCGACGGTCCAAAATCTTTTAATGTTTCCATTCCTACGAAACCACATCATTATAATCTACATCACAACACAACAACAATATTATATTCTACATAATACATACTAGCATAACTATGGCACTATATTCATGTCTATTACAACAATATAAAATTCATGTCAATAGAGCAATACACAAAATGCAAGTTTGTAACAACCGATTAATATTTTCGTGTGATATATATATATATACCAGAAGTTGACAACAATGTTATCAATCTCTTTTGTCTGGTTATTTTTATTAGCATTAACAACTCATGGAACATAGCGAACATGACAAGAAAAAACAATTCAATTTTATTAAGTGTGAAGGTAAAGGAAAAAAGTATCAAAATTAGGGGTGGGCACGGGTCGAGCCGGGCCCAAATTTGTTGGACCCGGACTGGACCCGTTACTTGGCGGGGCAGGGCGGGACGGGACGGGTCCAAAAAATATTGGACCCGGACCGGACCCGACCCATTTGAAACGGGTCGACCCACAGGTCCAAACAAGTCCAAAAAAAAGTTTAAAAAATTCTATAATAGCAAACATTTACATATGTTATATTGTCTATAAGAACAAAACAAGTCTAATGTCTTCCCAAACTTCTAAAATTTGTTTAGTAAACAATAAGATATTCTATTATGTATAGACTATAATAACAAAAAATGCTAAAAATTGATATAAAAAGTATATATACTCCTAGAAACGGGTCGGGCCGGGACCCCATTTATTTTGAAAATATGAATCTCCCCGACCCGTTAATGTCACACGACCCGCCCCGGCCAGCCCCGTTTAAATTTCAAAATTTAGGAACCGGCTTGTTTAGACATTTTACGGTTCGGGCCGGGTCGGAACCGCGAGTCCTAGAACCGTATGCCCACCCCTAATCAAAATCGCCTACCATAGAGAAACACCTATGCCTCGACTGAGCAGACCTGGAAAAAAATTGCATGAATCCAAGTTTAACCAAGCATTCAAGCCAACATACCATCTCAATGCATCATGCGGAGTGGGACATTACAACTTATACACCACCCACCCAGATGACCAATATAATGATGCTAGTTGCACTTCCCTCAATTCATAAGAAGGTCATTCACTACATGGAAGTGAAACGATGTTCCTGAATTGAGAATTGGCTGAAGACATCTATATGAACTGCAACTAGGAGAATGTATCATCAAGGAACTTGAAGGCGATGTTTGTAAAGTAGAATCTTTATATGGTCTGAAACAAGCTCTCAAGATATATCATGATAAGTCATCAGCTTAAGCTACTAGAAGGTTGATGTTAAGTCTCTGCTGCTGCACCAAAACTCATGAGTTGTAGTAAGGGTTGAAGGTTGATTTCATGGGCCAAGAGGTGGATTCATGTAATGGTATTTTTTAATCCTCCTAAAATACATGTTAGAGAAGATTCGAACATTTGAGCTTTGAAATGCTTGGCATATATTCCCAAGACTTGGTACAACTCTTTCAATCATGGTCCCGAATGGTGGCCACTCAGACAAACTCAACCAGTAGGCATGCATTACGGCCCAAAAGGGCAGTCTCTCATACAAACTCTTCCAATAGGCCCACAGCCGGCCCAAGGGCCCACCATTATATTCTACTACCATCATTTATTTATTAAATAGAGAGAATAATATGCTCTTACCCGAGCTTAAACTTGGGCAGATGGAGCCAATGCCTCATACCTCAGCCACTTGAACTAGAGGTGACTGCAAGTGAGCGTTACAAGTGTGTTTTTATACAGTCTCTCTTGATGGAAGTAATCATTGCCTTTTGTATGATAGTAACCTTGAATACACACACACACACACACACACACACACACACACACACACACACACACACACATATATATATATATATGGATTCCCTTCCCTTTCTGTGGGTCCCCGTGGGGGACCGCCGACTGCCGCTAGACGGGGTAGGCTTCCCCTCCAGGCCCACCCCCTCTTCTTCCCTCGGCGTCTTCGCCGTCCGAGCCTCCCCCTCCTCCCTCCCCCAAATTTACCGTCATCCTCCTTGGTCCTCCGACCAGCTCCTCCTTGTAGGATTTTGCTGCCTGGCTGCTGCGACAGTGGGCCCCCCTATCTTGGCCGTGACATCCCCCCTCCCCCCTCCTCTCCCCTCTACCTCTTCTACGATCCACTCCCCTCTGCCTTCTCTCCGCCCCTTCCCCCCTCTGCCTCTTCTCCGTCCCACCCACCCCCCTCCGCCTCATCTCCGCCCCCTCCCCTTCCCACCGCCACCACCCTCTGGGCTGCCGCGGCCTTGGCAGCCCCCTGTCCTGGCCGTGATAGCCGTCTCCAACCCATCTCCCTCCTCCCTCCGCCTCTCCTCCGCCCCAGCCCTCCTACGCCTCATCTCCGCCCCCCTCCTCCCACCGCCCCCCACATCCCTTCCGTCGTTCCCGCCCTCTTTCCATCCACTTTCCCCCTGCTCACTGTTCAAATTTCAAAATCTCTTATTTCCCGCTCAAGCTCTCCCCATCCCCTTGGGAAGCAGATGCATACTTGCATTGCTCCCGGCCATGCGCCCCAGTCGAAAGCTTTCCCGAGGGCCCCCTCGCTCATATGCGCCCAGCAATGCTGCCCCCCTTTGCGCTTCCCAGCATGCGCCCACCCTCCGAGCATCCCTTCGAGCTTCTCCGCTTCCTCCGAGGCTCCTCCTATATGCCTTCCACTGGACCCCCTATTACGCCTTCCTCCACCTCCAGCGGCGCCAACCCTAGCTCCTTCTATGTACCACCTCCCCTCGACTCCCCATAGCCGAGCCTCCCCCTATGCGCCCAAAGTAGCGCCCTTTCCCTATGCGCCCACAGCTGCGCCCTCCCCCTATGCGCCCAAAACAGCACCCTCACTGGCCTATCCGTACATAGCACGGCTCCCCCTGTCCCTCTTATGTGCCACTCCCCCTCATCTCTTCTCTCGAACAATCTTTGCGTCCAGCTCCTTCTACTTGGATGGTATCCCCTTTGGCAGCCTCCCTCCACTGGCCTCCTCCTGGGGAGAAGCGCCCTCATCCTTCCACAGTTGCAAGATCTTCTATCCTGCGAGGAGTCCCCTCAGAAGCCTTGGTTTGCCCCACCTCGTACGCTGACAAAGTCCATCCAGATCGGATGCCCAGAGAAAACCCATCCTCCCAGACGTCCCTCTCCCCGAGATAGACTATCCAACCCCAGCGGTCGGGCAGTCCCTATCGATTACGTTCTCATCCGTGGACCTGGCGTCGCTTTACGAACGGTTCTCCTCCACGTTTGTTTTACAGTTCCTATCGGGTTTCCCCAAGCTAGCCCGAGTGCAAGAGGAAATTGCCAAATGGAGCCTTACGTCAGATTATAGAGTGACTCCATTTGACCCCAAAAACATCCTTCTCCACTTATCCTCTGTGACAGATCAAAAGTTAGTCCAGACTCAGGGCTCGAGCAAAATAGACCATAAAGTTATGACAATTGTTAGATGGTCCCAGGACCAAAACCCTAAAGAGGACTCACCCATAGTGACCGCAAGGGTCACCCTCCCCAACTTTAATGCCCCAGAACCAGAATACTGGAGAGCGGGGGCATACATAGCCAGCTATGCATAATGAAACGAAATCCATCTCACTATACGATCACGGCTGTCTAGATATATGAGGGTTTAACTACAAGCCAACAGTCTCCTATGGTCATGAACAAGCCTAATGTCTCAATCTCAAGCAAGCAATAATAGTTACAAGATGTCAGAGCACCAAATATATAATAGCAAGGCGTCCCATATATTACATATTGGATGATCATAAAGCTAGTCGTACAAAATGTCAAGACTAGCAAGAGTTCGGTCATACATGATCAACCCTAGGATTTGTTAATCATGTTACAGCCCGTAGGCAGACAGTAAATAAAGGTGCAACCGAGCTAACACGTGCTCGTCGGCTAAACGCCTCAAAAGAATAATTTACAATAAAGTGGAAGAATAAAAGAAACCCACTCGTTGCCAGGGTTACGCCTGGTGGTCACCATCTGGCTGGAAGGTAAGTAGAACCTCTGAAGTTGCTCTGATATCTGGCTACACAAAACCAGCTGGGTCAGACCCCAGAAAGAGCAAGTGCCACAAAGGAGGCTTCACTTAGGAACTAAAACCAGCATATCATAAATAAATAGCAAAGGTAATTAAAAGATACTGATAATAACTGAGATAACAATTATATATTGAGCACGAAGAAACCATTCAAGTAGCCAGATTGTAACCCTTAAACCAAACAAGGACCGGGGTTGCAATCCTTCGCCTGAATAGAAACCCGCCTCAATTACTATTGATAAGGTAACAAGACAATAAATGAAGAGAGAACACAGAACTGTTCCGGGAGCCAGGTTACAACCCTTAAACCAAACAAGGACCGGGGTTGTAACCCTTCGCCTGAACAGAACTGGACCCCTGATCTTTATTGTCAAGGCCAGTATAAATAATCATGATATTGAAGTAAGGTGAAACACGATGAGCAGGACAAGGGGTGCAATACGACAATAAACGAAGAGAGGACACAGAACTGCTCCGGGAGCCAGGTTACAACCCTTAAACCAAACAAAGAATGGGATTGTAATCCTTCGCCTGAACAGAACTGGTCCCCTGATCATTATTGTTAAGACAAGCATAAATAATCATGTCTTGTCATAGTCTTGTACAGGATCAGGACAAGTCGAAGCTGGGCTAGACTTCATTCAATCAATCACGGCCAAGCAAAGAGTACGGCTTGATACTTTAACTAACTAGGGTTATCACAGGCCTAGTTACTAGCAAGATGCAATAAGATTATTCCAACAGCCACCAGCTCTGCAGACCATCCAGGTTATCCTGATCGAATGTCCATTTATGAAGGGTGCACCACATGACTGTGTGCTGGAAATGTGCCCTACTCATTGGTAGGCTACAAGTCTGCTAGTGCGCCCAGATAACGGGATTGCTTGTAGCTGGGAAATCTCTCCATGACTACTGAATTATTCTAGTTATTAGCCGTAGTTGATTTCAGTAGGTACCCCTGACCGTGGTATTCAGGGTTCCCTGTCCTAGACATGATGCAAGACAGTACTGGTTTATTTGTACAAACACAATCATCCATGGTGTCCAGGTCAATCATTCTTGTCAGGTCATATCATGTCATATTAGCCGTCGCAACAGCAATTTGAGATAATCATGTTCGGTATACTTGTCATACCATGCCATGTTCAATTATTATTTCCAAACATATTAAATAAATTCGTGATTATCAAGTTCATGACAAAAGGCGTAAGGATATAAAATGGGCGTAAAAATATTAAAAAAAGGGGTAAAGGTGTACGCTATAGGAACTCAAGTCTCTACGTACGTACCACCGGTTTACGCTAGTGAAACTTTACGCACAAATTTTTTGCTAGTAAGCTCTACGCTAGGCCAAGGGGTCTCGTGCGTAAAATTGGCTTTATGCTAGCAAGAGCAAGAGGAGATAGCTCTACGCGAGCAAGGGCGCATACGGGTAGGAATTTACGCTAGTCAGGCTTTACGCAACTAAAACAATATGCGCATAAAATTCTATTCGAATGAGATTCTATGCGAGGAAACACTTGAGCGAAACTTTATGCTAGCAAAAGTCTGCTCAAGCCAGGGGTTTTACGCTAGTGAAACTTTATACGAGCCCAAGTCTACGCAAGCACGATTTTACGCGAGCGGGAGAGCCCCGAGCGTAAAATCGATGAACCCAGCGTAGAGCGGGATACGCTTACACGCAATACGTGAGCGTAAAGGGGCACTACGCTGGCACGTTAAGACGTGAGCGTAAAAGGCTGAACAATACGCTGGCATGTAAAACGTGTGCGTAAAACTATATCTTCTCTACATGGCCAAATTCAAACAGGCGTAAAAGCTCAGAAACTCTATCTCGGCCAGGACTTGGTGAAATCCGGCCATCCCAAAACCAAACTTGTGCAAAATCATGCGACCTACTACATGGAACTCTTATTTTTCGAAAACAAGCTATTTTAGTAGATCTAAACCAAGAAGATCGAAAATACTAGAAACTTAGATCTACATAGAATGAGCCATAGAATTTGAAAACACTAAGTACTAAAGAGGCTTAAGATCTTGAGGAGAAGAAAATGGAACAACAAAATAGGAGTTCCTTCGTGAAGCAAGTTATACTTGCCTACGGTGGGGGTTCGGTGAGGAAGAAGAGGAAGAGCAGCAATGAAAAAATTGAATGAAGAGAGAGAGAAAGGTGGTTGGAGTTAATAAATGGAGATAGTGGTGGTAGGTAGGGGTTCTCCACTTGGTTTATGATGAACCAAATAAGCAAACCCAAGCCTAGCGGAACCAATCCCAAGGTGAACCAAGCAATGAAAATACCAAATAAACCAAGCAGGGAGACATACAATACGAGTCAAAA
This sequence comes from Iris pallida, assembly GCA_029216955.1. NCBI lineage: Eukaryota > Viridiplantae > Streptophyta > Magnoliopsida > Asparagales > Iridaceae > Iris > Iris pallida. The sequence continues at coordinate 44,247 of JANAVB010002259.1, read as the reverse complement.
TACGTACATGTATACCAAGATACGTAATACAAACCACAGGCATTACAACTCTACCCACCTTAAAAGAATTTCGTCCTCGGAATTTAATCAAGAGACTAGAGATGCAAGGACACGCTATATTAATCATAGGCAAGCTATACTAGTCAAGCAATCAGGCAATCAATCATGCAAGCAAGGAATCGAAGCCATGAGGCATAAGGAAGACATTATACCTCACGAGTCAAACAGGTCGGGATATCGCGATCGGATATCATCCTCACGCTCCTACGTTGACTCATCCAAAGAGTGATGACCCCAAGCAACACGGACTAACTTGATAGTCTTGTTCTTGAGTATCTTCTCTCTTCGGTCCAATATGGATACGGGCCTCTCCTCATACGAAAGGTTGGTACCAACAACCAATTTCGAATGATCAAGGACATGACTCGGATCCGGGATATACCATCGTAGTTGGGATACATGGAACACGTCATGCACCTCGCTTAGCAACGGCGGAAGAGCGAAACGATAGGACACATCTCCTACTCGCTCCAAGATATCGAACGGCCCTATATACCTAGGACTAAGCTTTTCCCGTACGCCGAAATAAATGACGCCACGGTTAGGCGAAATCCTCAGGAATACATGGTCGCCGACAGAAAACTCAAGAGGGCGCCGATGAGAATCGGCCCAATGACGCTGGCGATCTTGAGCAACACGAAGATGATCCTGGACTCTTCTGACCACTTCGATTGTCTGGGCAATAAGTTTTAGATCGAGCATCTACCATTCTCCAACATCGTCCCATGCTAGCGGGGATCTGTACTTCCTACCATACAGTGCCTCGAATGGAGCCATCTGGATACTGGCTTGGAAACTATTATTGTACGAGAACTCTACCAGGTGCAGGTAATCTTCCTACGAACCACCAAAGTCGAGTGTACATGACCGCAACATATCTTCAAGGGTCTGAATCGTGCTCTCCGACTGACCATCTGTCTGCGGGTGATAAGCTGAACTGAACTGGAGACGGGTCCCCAAACTCTTCTGGAGACTCTGCCAAAAGTGTAAAGTGAATCTGGAATCTCGATCCGAGGTGATACTGACTAGTACTCTATGTATCCTGACTATAAATCTGAGGTACATCTCTACTAGCTGAGCCATCGACTGACCTACTCTGAACGGGAGAAAGTGAGCCACCTTCGTGAGCCGGTCAACTATAACCCAGATAGCATCTCTACCAGCTGGGGATCTAGGTAATCCAGTCACGAAATCCATGGTTATATGCTCCAATTTCCCTTCTGGAATCGGCAAGGGCTGAAGAAGTCCAGCTGACCTCTGATGTTCAGCCTTGACTTGTTGGCAAACCAAACACCGAGAGACAAACCGAGCTATCTTCCGCTTCATGCCATTCCACTAAAAGTGCTGTCGGATGTCACGGTACATCTTTGTACCACCACGATGAATGGAATACTGCAAACTGTGAGCTTCTGCCATGATCTCCTGTCTGATATCTCCGTTGGGTACACAAAGACGCTTACCATGTCAAAGTGTATCATCATCATGAATGCATAACTCTGGTCTGCGTCCTGCCTCACACTCTGCTCTAAGTTGCTGAAGCTTGAAATCTACTGACTGCACCTTCCGGATCCTCTCGACTATAGTGGACTGAACTTGCATGCTGGCCATCATTACCGTATTGGTAGGAAGGACAACTTCTATGCCCATCCTCTGAAGATCCGCTAACAACTCTGGCTGCGCTGTTAGAAGATAAACTCTGGCTCTCCTGCTCAATGCTTCTGCTACGACATTGGCCTTTTCTAGATGATACTACAAATTGACATCATAATCCACAAGAAGCGCCAGCCATCTCCTCTGACGCATGTTAAGTTCCTTTTGAGTGAATACATACTTCAGGCTTTTGTGGTCGGTGAAAATCTCTACCCTATCTCCATACAAGTAGTGCCTCCACAACTTAAGCGCAAATACTACTGCTGCCAGCTCCAAGTCATGGGTTGGGTAATTCCTCTCATGATTACGAAGTTGGCGTGATGCATAAGCTATTACCTTTCCATGCTGCATCAGAACATATCCTAAACCTCTACCTAAAGTATCACAATATACTGAGAATCCCCCCGTTCCATCTGGAACTGTGAGAATGGGTGCCGTGATCAAGCCTCGCTTTAACTTCTCAAAAGAATCCTGGCACTCTGCTGTCCAAGCGAACTGCACATCCTTGCGGGTCAACTGGGTCAATGGCACTGAAATTCGAGCAATGTCTGAAATAAATTGCCGATAGTAACCGGCCAATCCAAGAAAACTACGGACTTCTGTAACTGTGCTAGGTACTGGCCATGATTCTATAGCCACGATCTTCTGGGGATCCACTTCTACTCCTCCTCTGGTGATGATATGGCCCAAGTATGAAATGCGATCGAGCCAGAACTCGCATTTACTGAACTTGGCATACAATTGGTACTCTCGAAGAATCTGGAGGACAACTCTGAGATGTTGCTCATGCTCTGTTTCACTCTTGCTGTAGACCAGGATGTCGTCTAGGAACACAATCATGAACTGATCCAAATAAGGCATAAAGTACGATTCATGAGGTCCATGAATACAGCCGACGCATTGGTTGCTCCAAAGGGCATGACAAGGAACTCCCAATGCCCATATCTAGATCGGAAAGCTGTCTTCGGGATGTCCTGCTCTCTAACTCTGATTTGATGATATCCTGACCGCAAATCAATCTTCGAGAATATTGCCGCTCCTTTGAGTTGATCAAACAAGTCATCTATCCTCGGAAGAGGGTATCTGTTCTTGATTGTCACTGAGTTCAAGGTACGATAATCAACACATAATCTGGACGTACCATCCTTCTTTTTCATAAGAAGCATCTGAGCTCCCCAAGGCGATCCACTTGCACGAATGAATCCCTTGGTTCTAAGTTCTTCAATCATCTTGTATAATTTCTCCAATTCTGACGGTGCCATCCTGTAGACTCTTTTCGACACTGGGGTTGTCCCTGGGACCAAGTCGATAGTAAACTCGATCTCTCGCTCTGGCGGCATTCCTGGTAGCTCTTCTGGGAAAACATCTGGAAACTCTTCGACTATCCGGGATAACTGTACTACTGCTACTGTCATCCGTAATACTGGAGGAGAAGGTTCAACTTCGCCTCGGGAGAAGGAAAACTCTGGCTCGCCTGGAATGCTAAAAACAACACTGCCAACATGGCAGTCTATCCTAGCATACTGGTCTTTCAACCAATCCAACCCTAATACCACATCATAGTCGGCCATCGGGAATTCTATCAACCTAGCGGGAAACTCTCTACCGCTAACTATGATCCGACACAAGGAAAACACTCTATCTACTCCCACAAGTCCGTTACCAGTAAGTATATTGAGCCTCACTGATAATGACTCGGGCTCCAATCATATCCGTGTCGCGAATCGTACAGACATAAATGAATGCGAGGCACCAGAATCAAATAATACGGAAGCTGGAAAGGTGTTGACGAGAATAGTACCTGCCACCACCTCACCTGGTGCCAATCCTTCCTCTCCCATGGTCAAAGCCAGCACTTGACCATATCCTCTGGGTGTGGGTCCCTCTGCTAAAAATTTCTGTCTGTTCTGGATCAGGGCTTGGGCTTGGGCATACTGTTGCGGTATCTGCTGCTGGAATGCCTGGGCCTGCGTCGGTAATGGCCTCGGGAATGGGTACTGTAGCTGCTGCTGCTGGACTGGTGGTGGTCCTCCAACTGAAGGGCTAGAGAAGGCTGATGAAGATGAACTCCCCCTGTTCGGGCAGTTTCCAACCCTGTGGTCCGGGGCACCGCAAACCAGACATAAATCCTGTGCTCTACGACACTCTGACACCACATGTCCCGATTTTCCGCAGTGTGAACATCCAACTACGGAAGATTGTTTATGCTTCTGCTGCTGAGGGTACGTCAGGGTGGAATACTGAATCGACGTCACTGAGGCCGCCCGTCTTAGAGCTCCAATGGTCAAGGCCCTGGCCGCTGGGGCTGGTGCTGAAGACTGATTCATCTGACCATGGGATCGCTTCCGACCCCCGGTCCTGTCTACGATCCTCTGGGAGGTATACTCATGCCTCCTAGCTGCTCTCAATACTGCAACAAAAGTCTGATGCTCAAACTGCTCTACGGCCAAGAGAATCTCCAAGTGAAGCCCTTGCTGGAACCGTTGGGCTCTGTCGAACTCGGTCGCCACCAAGGTAGGAGCAAACGACTAAGTCTGGAGAACTCGATCGCATATCCATCGACCGTTCTGCCCATCTGCTTCAGATTGGTGAACCTCGTCTGTAGATCATACCGAGCTACAGCATCAAAATATTTGGTCTAGAATCTCTCCGTAAAAACTGCCCAGGCAATGAGTGCCACTAATCCGACGGCCTGCGACGCCCACCAGCTGCGGGCAAGATCTAATAACTGCAGGCGCACCACGACCACCTTTTCGTCTTCTGGAGTCCTAGCTGCTTCTAGAATCACTTCTGTGTCCTAAAGCCAAGCATCGGCAGCAATAGCATCTTTACTGTCGTCGAAGAATAGAGGGTTCAAGCGCTTGAAGCTGTTGGCCGTGTTGTTATCCTGAAGACCTCCTCTAGTCAGAGCATATGCTATTGCCTGGTGCAAGGCATCTTCTCGATGATCCTGGGAAGCTAATAATGACCGGATGAGACCCACCAAAGTGCCATCATCAAGATCTACAGGCTGGACGGGCTGAACTGGTGGCCCTCCTCCAATAGGCACGACTTTGGAGGCCACTCCTGAATGCTGGGCCTGATCTCCTGGTTGCTGTTGGTCCACAGGTGGTGCTCCGCCTTGCTGATCGGTAGGTCCAGGAACAATGCCGCTAAAGAAGACGACATAGGGAACAATAAAGAAGGACCAGGACAGATCAACGACACAGACATGTGATCAGGTCAAGAATTCAGGGATTTAGAAGATACGAGCAGAGATCAAGGGCGAGTACTGATTGAGACATCTATTCGATAAACCCTCACATATCTTGATTTACAAGACCTGCATGGGCTACCACTTAAACCATATAACGCCCCAGAACCAGAATACTGGAGAGCGGGGGCATATATAGCCAGCTACGCATAATAAAATAAAATCCATCTCACTATACGGTCATGGCTGTCTAGATATATGAGGGTTTAACTACAAGCCAACAGTCTCCTATGGTCATGAACAAGCCTAGCGTCTCAATGTCAAGCAAGCAATAATAGATACAAGATGTCAGAGCACCAAATATATAATAGCAAGGCGTCCCATACATTACATATTGGATGATCATGAAGCTAGTCGTACAAAATGTCAAGACTAGCAAGAGTTCGGTCATACATGATCAACCCTAGAATTTATCAATCATGTTACAGCCCGTAGGCAGACAGTAAATAAAGGTGCAACCGAGCTAACGCGTGCTCGTCGGCTAAACGCCTCAAAAGAATAATTTACAATAAAGTGGGGGAATAAAAGAAACCCACTCGTTGCCAGGGTTACGCCTGGTGGTCACCATCTGGCAGGAAGGTAGGTAGAACCTCTGGAGCTGCTCCGATATCAGGCCACACAAAACCAGCTTGGTCAGACCCCAGAAAAAGCAAGTGCCACAAAGGAGGCTTCACTTAGGAACTAAAACCAGCATATCATAAATAAATAGCAAAGGTAATTAAAAGATACTGATAATAACTAAGATAACAATTATATATTGAGCACAAAGAAACCATTCAAGTAGCCAGATTGCAACCCTTAAACCAAACAAGGACCGGGGTTGCAATCCTTCGCCTGAATAGAAACCCGTCTCAATTACTATTGATAAGGTAACACGACAATAAATGAAGAGACGACATAGAACTGTTCCGGGAGCCAGGTTACAACCCTTAAAGCAAACAAGGACCGAGGTTGTAACCCTTCGCCTGAACAGAACTGGACCCTTGATCTTTATTGCTAAGGCCAGTATAAATAATCATGATATTGAAGTAAGGTGAAACATGACGAGCAGGGCAAAGGGTGCAATACGATAATAAACGAAAAGAGGACACAGAACTGCTCCGGGATCCAGGTTACAACCCTTAAACCAAACAAGGATCGGGGTTGTAACCCTTCGCCTGAACAGAACTGGTCCCCTGATTATTATTGTTAAGGAAAGCATAAATAATCATGTCTTGTCATAGTCTTGCACAGGATCAGGACAAGTCGAAGCTGGGATAGACTTCATTCAATCAATCACGGCCAAGCAAAGAGTAGGGCTTGATACTTTAACTAACTAGGGTTATCACAGGCCGAGTTACTAGCAAGATGCAATAAGATTATTCCAACAGCCACCAGCCCTGCAGACTATCCAGGTTATCCGAGTCGAATGTCCGTTTATGAAGGATGCACCACATGACTGTGTTCTGGAAATGTGCCCTACTCGTCGATAGGCTACAAGTTCGCTAGTACGCCCAGATAACGGGATTGCTTGTAGCTGGGAAATCTCTTCATGACTACTGAATTATTCTAGTTATTAGCCGTAGTTGATTTCAGTAGGTACCCCTGACCGTGGTATTCAGGGTTCCCTGTCCTAGACATGATGCAAGACAGTACTGGTTTATTTGTACAAACACAATCGTCCACTGTGTCCAGGTCAATCATTCTTGTCAGGTCGTGTCATGTCATGTTAGCTGTCGCAACAGCAATTCGAGATAATCATGTTAGGTATACTTGTCATACCATGCCATGTTCAATTATCATTTCCAAACATATTAAATAAATTCGTGATTATCAAGTTCATGACAAAAGGCGTAAGGATATAAAACGGGCGTAAAAATATAAAAAAGGGATAAAGGTGTACGCCATAGGAACTCAAGTCTCTACGCACGTACCACCGGTTTACGCTAGTGAAACTTTACGCACGAATTTTTTGCTAGTAAGCTCTACGCTAGGCCAAGGGGTCTCGTGCGTAAAATTGGCTTTACGCTAGCAAGAGCAAGAGGAGATAGCTCTACGCGAGCAAGGGCGCATACGGGTGGGAATTTACGCTAGTCAGGCTTTACGCAACTAAAACAATATGAGCATAAAATTCTATACGAATGAGATTCTACGCGAGGAAACACTTGAGCGGAACTTTACGCTAGCAAAAGTCTGCTCGAGCCAGGGGTTTTACGCTAGTGAAACTTTACGCGAGCCCAAGTCTACGCGAGTACGATTTTACGCGAACGGGAGAGCCCCGAGCGTAAAATCGATGAACCCAGTGTAGAGCGGGATACGCTTACACGCAATACGTGAGCGTAAAGGGGCACTACGCAGGCACGTTAAGACGTAAGCGTAAAAGGCTGAACAATACGCTGGCACGTAAAACGTATGCGTAAAACTATATCTTCTCCACATGGCCAAATTCAGACAGGCGTAAAAGCTCAGAAACTCTATCTCGGCCAGAAATTGGTGAAATTCGGCCATCCCAAAACCAAACTTGTGCAAAATCATGCGGCCTACTACGTGGAACTCTTAGTTTTCGAAAACAAGCTATTTTAGTAGATCTAAACCAAGAAGATCGAAAATACTAGAAACTTAGATCTACATAGAATGAGCCATGGAATTTGAAAACATTAAGTACTAAAGAGGCTTAAGATCTTGAGGAGAAGAAAATGGAACAACAAAATGGGAGTTCCTTCGTGAAGCAAGTTACACTTGCCTACGGTGGGAGTTCGGTGAGGAAGAAGAGGAAGAGCAGCAATGAGAAAATTGAATGAAGAGAGAGAAAGGTGGTTGGGGTTAATAAATGGAGATGGTGGTGGTAGGTAGGGGTTCTCCACTTGGTTCATGATGAACCAAATAAGCAAACCCAAGCCCAGCCGAACCAATCCTAAGGTGAACCAAGCAATGAAAATACCAAATAAACCAAGCAGGAAGACATGCAATACGAGTCAAAATACGTACATGTATACCATGATACGTAATACAAACCACATGTATTACACCAACCCACCTCTGATATGTTTTATACCAACAGCTCTGAAAAGGATTGTCAACTCCTTTGGTACCTTTGTCGCCATGGCGGAAGAAACTAAGAACCTTACCAGAGCCAATTATACCAAAGCCTGCCTGGAACTCGACATCTCCACAGAACTCCCCAATTCCATCAACATCGAGCTAGGAAGTAAGACCCACACGCAACCAATCTTATATGACAACACCGTCATATATTGCAATTACTGTAACAAGAGAGGACATCGAATCAAACACTGTTACAAAGCCCATCCAGAGTTGAAAAAGACTCTGACACCGATGGTGCACAAGCCAAGGACGGACCAGGGTCAGAGATCACCCCTCTTACCACACCCGAACTCGCACATCAGATTCGAAGCCATCCTTTAGCCGATTCAGCAACCCAACAAAACTACTGAGCAGGGAAGCACCCCCACCACCCCAAAAATCCCCACTGTCAATACCCACAACAGGTTTGACGTCTTGGAGTCGGAAGAAAACACCCACACCGAAGATGACCATACTTGCACAGCTACCACTGGCAGGGAGAGCAACTTTATACCCTCTGACACTGCTACCCAGGTCAACCAAGAAGAAAACATCCCTCATTCTAACAGATTACAGAGCATTGAAGAATGATCTGACCACAAAAAAATGTGGCAAGCACAAACAACACGGAGGGCATGAAAGTCAGGAGAGCCTCTCACCCCGAACCATTCTCGCTGAAGTCCTGGCAATCATCGACCCAGAACAACTCCTCAGCTGTCAGCAAGCCATTGACGCAGGAGCATTCATCCCGTCCTGTCACTTTGGAGGATCTTCCAGTCAAGACAAAGCAATAGAGACCCACATCACAGAGGAAGACCCCTCGACCGTACCTCTATCAGAAAACAGAAGATTGAAAACTAAAGGAGCCATTGAGTCCACGGCTATGACCACTAGGTCGGCCGTGAAACTCTCCAAACACCAACAACTCAACAAGAATAATGCCTACCATCCTATCCTGGAATGTTAGAGGTCTTGCAGACAAACCCACCTTGAGGAGATTAATCAGCCTCAATAGTATTCACAAAATTGACATACTAATCATCTTAGAACCCAAAATCCCCCCCAAAAGACTCAAATCGATACAGCTACAGCTGGGTTTTCACCATGCCATTGCAGGCAGATATGACATTTGGCTCCTTTATTCCTATGATGTAAATATCAGTATCGTGCTCGATACGACACAAGCTCTATCGTATTGGGTAGAGCACCCCACCCTCCCAAAATGCGCCCTGTTATTCGTGGTCCATGGTAGCTGCGACATTATCGATCGCAAACAGCTATGGGCGGACCTCCTGGACAGTATCTCCATCACCTCCTATCCCCTTTGGCTTTGTGTAGGCGACTTCAACGCGGTCACCAGCAGAGAAGAGAAGACGGAAGGCAGGCCTCCCCCACCAGCGGCCATGCAAGACTTTAACTCCTTCATCTTTAACGCTCACTTAACCCCTCTCCAGTTTACCGGTAGCGCCTTAACCTGGTGTAACATGCAGGAAGGCGATCGCAGACAATACTTTCGTCTGGACCCCGTACTCATCAATGCCCAGTGGAAAGACATGAGTATCACATCCAACCTCGCTCACCTCAACGCAATCGAATTCGATCACGTCCCCCTTCTCATCAACATCAATCGTAACTTAAACTAGATCAAGAAAAGTTTCACCTTCCAAGACTTCTGGTATCACCACCCTCAATTCTTGTGCATTGTGGAGGTCGTGTGGTCTAGGACTAACTCCCTCGACCCCCTCATCCGAGTGGCAAACAAACTCAAGGCTACCAGAAAAGTCCTCACCATCTGGAGCAAGCAGGCTTTTGGGGACATTTTCTAAGCTGTCCAGACCACCGAAGATGATGTGACCCGAGCCGAAGCCCTCTTTTTGAATGACAATTCACAAGCGACCAGAAAGGCCCAGAATCTATCCAAAGCCATCCTCAAATTTTGCATAAAAGTTGAAATCGAGTTCTAGAAGCAGGAAGCTAGGCTTAAATGGGACAGCAACGGGGACAAAGACACCAGTTACTTTCATGCCTGCATCAAGGCCCACAGACAGAAGCTCAACATTCATCAGATCGCCGATGACAACGAGAGCATCATCAAAGACCAGCAGGGAATCCAACTGGCGGCGACAAACTTCTACTCGCAGCTGTTCACCAAAGAAACTGTCATGAGAGACCCTGATTTCCTTTCGGAGATCCCCCTTCTTATCAACGACATGGACAACACCCACTTGGAGCTCCCCCCATCTTAGCTGGAAGTGAAAGCGGCTGTCTGGGTGCTTGACGCCCACAGTGCCCCCAGTCCGGACGGATTCAACGGTGTATTCTTCCGCACGTACTGGAACATCATCAAGGCTGACATCCATGAAGCGGCGATGGCCTTTTTCCAAAGAGCCAGGTACCCTAGATCTATTTCTTCCGCTAAATTGATCCTTATTCCCAAGCAGGACAATCTGAAGACTTTTCGAGATTTCAGACCCATCAGTCTATGCACCTTCACCAACAAAATTATTTCTAAGATCATCGCCACGCGCATGACCGATATTCTCTCCAAAATCATATCAGAAGAACAGAGCGGCTTCGTCTGCAGCAGAAACATACAAGACAATATTATGCTGGCACAGAAAATGATTACGTGCATTAAATTACCTTCCAGAGGCGGGAACATCGCTATAAAATTGGACATAGAGAAGGCTTACAACAGGCTCGACTGGCAGTTCATGATCTGGGGCTTCTGAGCATTCGGATTCTCGGAATCGTGGATCAGTGTTGTTTGGCGATCGATCAACAACTCATGGTTCTCCATGGTGATCAACGGACAAGCGAACGGCTTCTTCAAATCCAGTCGGGGAGTGAGACAGGGGGACCAGCTTTCGTCTACTATTTTCATCATAGCGGCGGAAGCTCTGAGCAGAAATCTAAACAAGTTGCCGAGGACCCCACACTTCAAGCATTTTCATACAGCTAGCGGATGCCCGATCATCACTCACCTAGCTTACGCTGACGATATCCTCATCTTCTCCCCCAGAGACGTCTGGTCCATGGAAGCTGTACACAATGTGCTCCAAAGATACGATAGCTGTTCTGGCCAACGTGTCAACCCCAGAAAAAGTATCATTTATGTCTACCAGAAAGCCAACAGGGAGCACACCGCTACTCTTACCAACATCACCTCCTTCGCTGTCGCATACCCTTCTTTCTCCTATCTCGGTTGCCCGTTGGTCTATGACAAATCGGGCGCGGGCATCTTCGAAGGTCTTATTGGCAAAATCCAAAAAAGATTTGAAGGTTGGCATAACGCAACCTTATCGTCAGGCGACAAAATTGTACTGATCAATCATGTGCTATTATCCATCCCTATATACACGCTAACAGCTTGTTCCCCCCAAAGAAGGTCCTCACCTCCATTGAGAATCTCTTCGCCACCTTCCTCTGGGGCCACAACGAATCCAAAGACAAATATCATTGGGCCAGCTGGGGCTCCATGGCCAAACCTACTGATGAGGGCGGCCTGGGATTCTCCCGACTACATCACATTATGGACGCCTTCTCCATAAAACTATGGTGGAAACTTCACGTCGACTGGTCCCTTTGGGTGCGCTTCATAAAGGCCAGATATTTCAAACACATCCATCCGGCTAGTGCCATCGGCAACAGCAGATCATCGGCAGCCTGGCGCCGTATTCTGTACGGTCTCACCCTAGCTGAGCCATTGATTCATCTCCAGCTGGGCTCGGGCGAATCAACGCTATTCCTTGAAAGGTGGATGGAAGCCAACCTTATCCCACGCCTACCAGCCGCCCCGGCAACCAGTACGATAAGAGAATTATAGAACAATGCTGACAACTGAAATTGGCTAAGGGTCCGGGAATGGAGCGGAGAGGAGGCCGCCAACGCCCTCCGGATCTCCGATTTGAAGATTGGCACGGTCGTCGATGCACTATCTTGGTCGGAGACCCATAACGGCGCATTCACTATTGCCTCTGCCAGAAGAGTCGTTCGTGGAACCAGGACTCCCGTACCTATCTTGAGTCCTTTCTGGAACCCCTATATAACAAAGAAATGGCCATTTCTGATATGGAGATCGGTCTGCAAAAAACTTCCTACTGACGACATCCGCACCACCATTGGTTATAGCTTAGTGTCAGCTTGTTATTGATGCGCCGATAAGCAGCCGAAAATAATTGACCACATTCTCCGCCATGGCGACTCTTCCGCTAGCGTCTGGGCAGCCCTTTCCCATTGTTGCAGCATGGTTTTGGTTGGTGGGAGCTTCAACGATCTTCTGGCCACTTGAGCCAACGCGTCTCATTGCCACCAGATCGTTACAGCCGCCACCATGTGGTTGATATGAAAGAACCGCAACAAAGCTAGATACAAAGGTTGCCAATTCCCCGTCGCGCAGCTACTTCCCGAGGCCATCCGCCAGTACAGCAAGACCTCCCGTCTTTGCAAGCATGGCCACAAGGATTTCTGGGAGCGTTTGTTCTCCTGATCTTTTTGCCAGGAGGGGTCCCTCCCTCCTTTGTGTTTTCTACTTTTTGCGCTTACTTGTAAAGGCTTCGACATTTTGCGCCTTGAATGAATAAAAAGGGGTGGTTTTCTCTATATATAAATTTAGATCATGTATGTTATACCAGTTTAGAGTTTAAGCCCACACATGTCCAATTGGAGAGTCTAGACCCTGAACTTTTATTTTTTGTTTTCTTTTTTCCATTATCCCCTTCCTAACCTATATATGAACAATTTTATTATCGAACATGACGGGAAGGTATAATAGGAAAAAATAAACAAAAAAATAGATATCTAGGGCCTAAACTCTCCAATTGGAAATGTCATGGCTTAAACTCTAAAATGGTATGAAATCATATATATATATATATATATATATATATATATATATATATATATATATATATATATATATATATATATATATATATATATATATTATATATTATATATAGGGTGTCCACTTCTTACTGGTTCTTGGAGGCATGCCTCCAAGGGGGCTCGAACCCGCGCCACTGCACCAGGGTGCTCTACCAATGGGCTACGGCCATGGGGATATATATATATATATATATATATATATATATATATATATATATATATATATATAAAAATATATATATATATATATATATATATATATATAATATATTTTTATATATATATATATATATATATATAATATATATAATATATATAAAATATATATATATATTATATAATATATATATTATATAATATATATATATAATATATATATATATATATATATATATATATATATATATAAATATAAATATATAATATATATATATATATATATATATATATATAATATATATATTATATATATTATATATATATAAAAATATATATATATAATATATATATAATATATATATAATATATATAAAAAAATATATGTATATATATATATAATATATATATATAATATATAATATATATATATTATATATATATAAAAAAATATATAATATATATATATATATATATATATATATATATATATATATATTATATCCTATATATTCATATCAAGGCGCAAAATGCTGAAGCCTTTACAAGTAAGCGCAAAAGGAAGACAAAAAAATAACAGAAACAAAAGAAGTGACCTGTGTTCCCTGGTTAGGAGAGCACCGACCGCCAGAAGCGCTGAGGTGCATGATTGCAGAGCCTGCTGGCTTTACGAGATTGATGGAGAACCTCCCAGATAAGTTGGTTGGACGAATATTGGCTTCCTTCGTATCTAAATTTGTTGCAGTTTTTCCACATGACCTACGTACTAGCGGCTGCAATAATCTGGTGGCCGTGAGATGCACTACTCCAGGAGGCCAGGAGATCGTTGAATCTCCCACCGTCTAGGCCCTGATCGCAGCGAAGAGATAGGGCGTTCCATACCCTCGATGGCAAATCTCCTGAATACAAAATGTGGTCAACCGTTTCTGACTCCCATCCCATGCAGCAATGACATGTTGATGCCAAACTGAATCATATGGTAATGAGAGCGTCATCGGTGGAGAATTTTTTGTAAAACGCCCTCCACATTAGAAATGACCATTTATTGGGTATGCAAGTTTGCCAGAAGGACCCGATTATAGGGGAAGGAGCCCCGATGCCCCTGGCAACCCTTCTGGCCGATGTAATTAAGAAGGTTCCGTTGGTTGACATCGACCACTTCATAACGTCGAGTTCCTGGCCAATCTGAAGTTCGGCAGCGGAGAGGGCAGCAACGGTCTCTTCTCCACTCCATTCTCGAACCCTCTTCCAATTCCAGTTGCCTGAGGAGTTCCAAATATCCCGGAGGGCACAGGGGGACGGGGCCATCGGTAACTTGGGCAGGAGGACATCTTCGGCCCAACGTTCATTGAATAGGGAAGAATCTTCTGAGCCCAGCTTAAGACGGATCAGAGGTTCGGCTAAGTTTCGGCCCTTAGGGATGCGCCGCTAAGACACGGAGGATCTGCAGTTGAAATCTGCCTCAGACGGATGAATATGTTTGAAATAGATGGCCTTCATAAACCATGCCCAGAGGTTCTGGCTCACTCGGTGCTTCCACCATAGCTTCATCGAGAAGGCTTCAACGACATGCGTCAGCCTATGAAATCCAAGGCCACCCTAGTCCGTGGGTCTTGCCATGGAGTCCCAACTCGTCCAATGATATTTGTCTTTACCATCACAATGACCCCAGAAGAAGTTAGTGAACATATTTTCTATGGAAGTGAGAACTTTCTTGGGAGGAGAGCACGCGGCCAGAGTGTATATGGGGATGGAAGAGAGTACGTGAAAGATAAGGATCATCTTCTCGCCTGGCGATAAAGTGGCGTTGTGCCACCCCTCCAGTTTTTTCCTAATCTTACCCACCAGCCCCTCAAAAATGCTCGTATTGGATCTGCCGTAAACCAACAGGCATCCCAAGTAAAAGAGAGGTGGGTACGCCACAGAGAAGGAAGTTATATTGGTTAGGGAGGAGGAGTGTTCTTTGTCAGTTTTGTGGTGGACGTAAATGACAGTCCTGCTGGGATTAACGCACTGGCCAGAGCATCTGGTGTATCTCTGAAGCGTGTTGTAGACCACCTCCACCGACGTGACGTCCCCGGATGAGAAGATGAGGATGTCATCTGCGTACGCCAAGTGAGTGATGATCGGGCATCCGCTAGCAGTATAAAAGTTCTAAAAATTCGATGAGTCCACCATCTTGTTCAGGTTTCTGCTAAGCACTTCCGCGACGATGATGAAGATGGTCGAGGATAACGGGTCACCTTGTCTGACACCGCAACTAGATTTGAAGAAGCCTTCGGATTGGCCATTAATGACCGTAGAGAACCACGAATTGCTAATCGATCGCCAAACGATTCTAGTCCAGTTTTCAGAGAACCCAAATACCCTGAAGACCCAAATCATGAATTGCCAATCCAGCCTGTCGTACGCTTTTTCCATGTCTAGCTTGGTGGCGATATTCCCTTCTCTCGCTGGAAATTTCATACATGTGACCATTTCCTGGGCCATCAGAATATTGTCAAGAATGTTCCGACCGCAAACAAAATCGCTCTTCTCTTCCGAGATAATTATGGGGAGGATCTCTGTCATACGGTTGGCAATAATCTTGGAGATGATTTTGTTGATGAAGTTGCACATGCTTATAGGGCGAAAGTCCTTGAATGTCTCCGAATTCTCCTATTTGGGAATAAGAATCAAGTTAGCAAAGAAAATTGATCTGGGATACCTGGCTCCTTGGAAAAATAAAATGATCGCCTCGTGAATATCTAACTTGATGATGTCCCAACACGATTTGAAGAACACACCTGTAACCCCAATTTTCTAAAATGAGAATAATTTTGAGTTTTGTATTTTAATTTATTTAATTATGGTATTTAAAATTTTCTATGATTTTTATTGATTTTTAACCATTTTAAAACTATTTTTAAATCATGACTTATGATTTTGGTGTTTGGCTAGTGTGACCTTGGAGACTGTTGACCTAGAGTCTAGCCATGTGATTAGGATGTTTAATTAGTACATTTTAGCCTAGAGAGTATTTTGGTCATTTTAGGATTTAATTAAATTATTTATGATTTATTGGAATTTGTGTGATTTTAATTATTATTTAAATAAGTGCTATGTGCTATGATGGGTTTTAGCCTAGTGAAGCCTAACCTAGAAGCTTAGACTTAACCCATGGGCTAAGTAGGATGGTTAACTTAAGTTGAGGGTAGAAATTATCAAGTTAGAAATCAAATAGGAGTTTTAGTCATGAGAATTGATTTTTGAGAATGGGCCCTTAGAAACTTAGATGTAACTTGACTTAGAGAGGGAGGCCCATGGCCCAACTAACTAAACCCTAACCCTAGCATTTATGACCAGCCACCTAGGGATCCACACTCCTATTTAATGTCTCCTCAAACTTAGGGCTAGCCTCCTTAGAAAAATAGCAAGTTAAAAATAGAGGTAAAACCCTTTCTTCCCCAATCCATAACTCCTCCATTTCAACTCCTTTTTCTTCCTAATTTCTTGCAATAGATTCTAATCTCTGTGTTTTTGATGACTATGGTGAGAAATTCCAGGGAAGGGGCAATTTGGAAGAGTTTGGGTAGCTTGAGGAACAACTCACTTTGGGGCTTTTTGAGCCATTTCAAACATATAGGTAAATCCCTATTCTCTCCACCAAATTTTGATTTCTTTGTATGGATAGGAAGCCCTAGGTGTCCTCTCTCTGTTGGTATAGGTTTTGCAAAGTTTTGTGTCCATTTTGTGTCCGTATCGAACACGTATCCAATAGGAAACCTAGGTGTTTGTAGAAATGCCACAAAGGATTTATTTTTCGTATTTTTGAATTATAATTTCATGGATCTCTAGATCTAGGTTTGTGTAGCAATGTTTGTGAAGACTGAGATTATTTTTGTGTCTTTTTCATGTCGGTTTTGGACACGCACACACACGCAGCAGGCTACGCACAGTGCCCTGCTGCTCGGGCACTGTAGCGGACACGACACGGCACGCATGGATACGAAAATTTGTGGACACCTAGGCCACGTGTCTGACACGGCACTGACAAAATTTTAGGCCATATGGATGAGCGGTTTGGGAGAAATCTCGACCGCACCGTCTCGACCAACACACACACGCGCACACAGCCGTTCACTGATACGGGTTTCTAATTCGGACACGACACGAGATCGACCCAGGTCAGGGTATGGGATTCCTAGCCCTACTATGGGCGAACCCATATGCACGATCTCGACCCACCCCGAGCTCTGTGTCGAGTCCACAATGAATCGGCACGCGTGCACGAGGACTGGGATTTCTGTTTGCTGTCATTTCGATTTTAGGATTTTGGACACCTCGTGTCCTAATTTTTGGACTTGTGGGTGTCCCATTAGACACGTGTGACATGTCCCCATGCCTATACACTCTTGACATACCTTGAATTAGGTTTTTGAATTGAATTTGGCCTTTGAGCTCCAAAACTCTGATACACAGGTTCTGTTTGCAATTTCTAGAATTTGGAATGTGTTTCCACCCATTTTTACGATTTAAATTGACATGATAGGTACATATACATGTGCATTAGACTATGTTAATCTTGATTATTGATTATGGTAAGTTTTGGATGTTCGAATAGGGTTTGGACAGTTCAAATGGATGAACTGAACTAAGTTCCTAAAATTAAATGCTGATTTAACTCCTTTTCCAAAAACTGATTTTTATTTGATGTTTTAATAGCCATGTTAAGTTTATATACATGTGTATTTAGACTATTACAAGGTCTGTTTACTGATTGTTGGGTTTTATATGAAATTTAGATTCGAATATGGGAATCCCCATGTTTCTGATACTCTCTGGGTTCTCTGATTTCAGAGTTTACTAATAATGTTTAATCCATTTTTTCTTGCTAAATTATATAATTTTTATATTGTATTTACCTAGGTATACATGCTAGAGTGATAAGGCTTTGGTTTTGTAGTTGTGTCGGTTGTCTTGTGTTGAATGCATTGAGCATACTCGAACCACATGTTATGAATAAAACCTTGATTCCAGTTTTCCCTTATAACTGAATGTAACCTGAGTTGAATCATTATTGGTTGGTGATTGGTTTTGAACTAGTTAAGATTGTTCACAGGTCCTATATGTTCAACACAACACTCCCACTTGCCATGACACTCGACCACCCTTCCCATGTACCATCACTGAGTCCCTTGTATTTGATATCAGCCATTGGCAATATGGTTCAATATCCCCACTTATTCCCTGAAAATGACACATTAACACACGCACACAAATCTGAGCTTGACACACAACTGAGATGCATTTCAGTCCCTTGATATTGTGTCATTTAGATGGAAGTAGGAGCTATTGGGTTGGGATTTTTCTTTTGTTGTTGTTATTCACTGTTAGTAGACTGTAGGTAGTCTATACTAGTCTTAGTTAGGGGCTACACCATGAGTTTAGACTTGGGTACTCTGTAGGCATCCTACACATTACAACCCATTGGTTTTTCAGTGATGGATGTGTCTCTGTAACTCTCTATCCCAATTCCTAGTATCTTCACCCAGATTTAGTGAGGTAGGTTACAATAACTCGTCTGACCTAGACATGTCATTCTCAACTTGGCACTATTACTTGTACCCATAAATGGGCATGTCTCCTATTACTACCTGGTGCCCAAGAGTAAGTCCCTATTGGAACCATAAACTGTTGCACAAGACTCCTGCCCACAAGTCCTACATATGACACTTCTTATGTACAAATTTCTTACTTGCCTAAATATGCAAATTCCTTCATTACTGTAACATATAGCTCTATCCCTATGAGTTTTCACTACTCTATGTCCCTTCTTATGTGATTCTGTTACATATTTCAAGAGGATGATTTTCCTCCTATTCACATACTTGTCCTTCATATAGATAGTGTCCTATATGGCTAATGTCCCATTCCATATTAACTTGGTATTCATCCATACTTAGTTGTAGCAGTAGATAGGATACAACCTGCTCAGTCCAGATTTAGAGAAGGATATGGCTTGAGAGTTGAATAACCTCTTCCCACATAAGATCCTTGCATTGCCACACTGTTCAACTATTAGGCATCTATCCTTAGAACTTTTGGTTCAGTCATATGTTTTCACTATTGTTGCTATCCACATATCATGTCCATATTCTTAGTTGTTAGTCCATACCCTACCATAAAGTTCCCCCTTGTTTCATGTTCCCTATATATATATATATATATATATATATATATATATATATATATATATATATATATATATATATATATATATATATATATATATATATATATGTATATATATATATGTATATATATATATATATATATATATATATGTGTGTGTGTGTGTGTGTGTGTGTGTGTGTGTTATAGGCTATAGATACTTTTGGGTTTAGGCATATATGCATAAGTTATGTGGGTTGCCTATAGTAGGTTTATAAACTTGTAATATGGATGGTTGTGGTTAGATGAGATATAGTAAATTGGTTTATGTGTTAATGGTATTTGGTTTGAGTTTAGCTTAGAGGTAGAGTTGACTTGACTAGAGAGTTGACCCATAGTCTAGTATTGACCGACCTTGAGTAGACAGTTAACCTAGTTTGACTTGGACCTAGTTTGACCTAGACAGTTGACCAGGTTTGACTTAGAGTTGACTTTGACCTAGATTGACCTAGAAATCATGTAGATTGCATCATAAACTTCATTTACCTCATTTTAAACATATTATAACCTGTACTGCTCTATTTAGGACATTGTGGCTCTGGTGCAGGCATCTGATATTACACTACTCTTTTCAGAGTAGCAGGCGAGTACATTCTCTGATAGTTCTCTCATTTATTTGTCAATTACTGTACTTCAGTTCTAGTTAGCTGTATGTGATTCTCTGTTACAAACACGTATTTTTATTTCTGAATCCATGTATACGACACACATACTTACTCGTCTTATCTCTATTATTCGAATCACCATACGAATCACTATTCGAACCACCTATTCGTATCTTCATATGTTGGTTGGACTTTTATTCGAATGATGTGTCGGATATTAGATTCATTTGTATTAGATGGGCGGAGAAATACTTGATTAGACATGTGAACATTCCCACTATTCAAACTACCCCCTGTGAATATATTCGAACGATAGCCATTCCACACCTGGTCAGGTGTGTGATGTGCCGTATTTACCCTTAGCCGTTTACATGTCTAACTAAGTATTTTAAAACACACTTGGAGAATTTATTCGAATCATTATTAGAACATCATGTGAATCACTATTCGTATCACCTTATTAGAATAATGATTAGAATTACATTCGACTCATCTTATATTAGATTCACATTGGGATTACACTCGACTTATATTGTACCATCTGAACTCATTATGTTATTCTAGTTCAGCTAGATCTTATTTTACAGTCTTCTTTGCTATGCTTCTCTTCTTGTTTAGTTACTTACTTTCTTTGTACTTTATCTGTCTCTCTATACCATCACCTGAAAATTAAACTGTCATATTCATCAATACAACTGCCTATAACTGCTTTATAGTTCTCTGTCATTTACTTGGGTTTTCTAGATGAGATTGTGCTCGTTCCTGTCCTGACTGGACCTGTTGAAAATATTACAGATGCTTGCCCTGAGGATATTTGCCCTACTTGCCTTAGAGCAGGAGATGACTTAGCTACCTATGGCCCCGACACTCAGGAGTGATCGGGAGACTGGCTAGTAGACTTGGTTTAGTTTTTCATGCTTTAGAATTTTGAATTGTAATAACTTGAGATTCGAGTTTGTATTTGAGTTTGTTTGAGATATTATGATTTAGTAGTTATAAATGTTGTTATTTAGTTTTTAGTTATAAACTTTTGTGTTATCTTATCGTGCTTAGACTATGATTGAGATTAATTATATCTATACTTGTCCTCCGTTCGGAGTTGAGATTTGGCAAGTATATTATATAAATGCGTGAGTTGTTGATTAGATAGTAACCTAGGACAGCGTTCTACCGCCGACACTGCAGCGTAGGCTGGACGTACCCACTTCTCGTGCCCTTACTCTAGGGTGCGGGTCGTAACACATTTTTAGTGGTGGCCCATGCAGGTCGAGAGTCGCATTTGTGCGATATCGTGATAGTACGGCGACTTAGTTGTACTGCTGCGAGCCTGCGTTTGGACTGAGAGATAGGCTTTACCGGAAAGGCACCTAATCACAGTTAGGAAAATTCTGCTTAAAATCATGCCATCTACATATCGTACTGATTTGCCTTCTTGAAATAAACTTTCCTCCTTTGATATATCGATTCCTGCTCAGTATTGACTTCCTTGTTCGATCTGTCTTCAGGATGGTGGAGACACGATCACATCGCTCTGGTACAGCAGTTACTGTAGAGGGAACTGCCACCTCTCAGCCAGATCAGCAGGGTCAGGAGGCTGCAGCTCCTGCCACCTCTGCTCATATTGGGACTTCAGCAGCAGCAGCAGGGGGTAAGCCTCCATCAGCTCGGAGGCATGACCCAGTCATTCCAGAGATGCAGTTCCAGCAGCCGCCGCCTACAGGACACATGGATACGACACAGATGTTCGCTTACTTCCAGCAGTTTATGGACCGACAGCAGGCCCGAGAGGACAGGAACATGGAGTTGGCCCTTACGACAGTCGCCGCTCGACCAGTGATCCAGCAGCCGAGGATACCGGGGATAGAACAGTTCCAGAAGATGAGCCCCAGAGACTTCCTGGGGACGGAGGGGATTCTATATGCTGATGAGTGGATCGAGCATATAGAGGAGATCTTCCGCCTGGCCCGAATACCGGCAGATCTCCAGATAGAGGCAGCAGCTAGCCGGATGCGAGATCTTGCTCGCACCTGGTATCAGTCAGACCCCAGGGTGGGAGTAGCTGGACAGACCTGGGAGGAGTTCAAGGGCTTCTTCAAGGAGAAGTTCTTTCCAGATTCAGCGCTTCGGGCCTTGGAGTCGCAGTTCGAGAGCTTAGTTCATGGGAACCTGTCAGTAGAGGAGTACGCTGGGGAGTTCAGCCGCCTCGGCAGATTCGTAGAGGGTTTGAGCAAGACGGCGAAGGCCCAGAGGTTCCGGAAGGGTCTGGTCAAGGAAGTCAAGTCCTTGACCAAGGGCAACAGGGATGCCACTTTTGAGGAGATTTTGACGGGAGCCTTATTAGCTGAGGATAATCTTGAGCTTAGGCTCAAGAGGGGGCGAGACCCAGTTGGGGGCAGCAACAGCGGAGGCCAGGCCAAGAGGCCTCATGTGCAGATTCAGCAGATGCAGGCACCGGTGAGAGTGCAGCAGGCACAGCATCAGCCTAGAGGGCAGGACCGCAAGGTGTAGACTTGTGCTTACTGTAAGAGGGCAGGGCACGCTTTGGAGACTTGTTATAGGAGGCGGAAGGTTTGTCTGTTCTGTGGATCCGCTGCTCATCAGGTCAGGGATTGCCCTACTGCACCCATATATGACGGAGCACCGGGTCAGAGAGAGGGAGCTAGGCCACTTGTAGCTCAGCACCAGAGGGGTGGAGCTTTTGCGATGGCAGCCGAGGATGCTCAGGCGATTGGAGATCTAGTTGTAGGTTCCGTTCTTGATTCAAATTCTGCAATTACTGCCTTGAAATTTGATTCTCTTTGTTCCTTGTTGGTTGATCAATTCTGTCCTGTTGCTCTTGTGTTATGTTTGATTTTTCTTCTGAGATGAATCATATGGGCTAGGTCACCCAGTTATGGAATCTAGAATCTTCGATAATCGTGTTAGCTGGCATAGTGAGGACATATAGTTAGATTTAGGACATATTTCTCGGGTGTGGAAATTTAAGGTTTTCGCTGCCAAGCATGCGGCAATGCAAAAATTTTAAATACCATGATTCTAGAGGTATGTGCCTTAGTCGAGGACTCTGTGATTATCATAGCCTTGCTCACTAACACGATAAAGATTTTGAGTATCATAATTTTGGACAGACGCATATGATTATCTGACGGTATGTTTGAGACTTTGATTGTGGGGGTGGTTGACCTAGAAGGACTACTACCATTTTAATTTCGAGGACGAAATTTTTCTAAGGTGGGTAGACTTGTAACACCTAGTTTTCTAAAATTAGGGTAATTTTGAAATTTTTTATTTTAATTTATTTAATTATGGTATTTAAAATTTTCTATGATTTTTATTGATTTTTAACCATTTTAAAACTATTTTTAAATCATGACTTATGATTTTGGTGTTTGGCTAGTGTGACCTTGGAGACTGTTGACCTAGAGCTAGCCATGTGATTAGGATGTTTAATTAGTACATTTTAGCCTAGAGGGTATTTTGGTCATTTTAGGATTTAATTAAATTATTTATAATTTATTGGAATTTGTGTGATTTTAATTATTATTTAAATAAGTGCTATGTGCTATGATGGGTTTTAGCCTAGTGAAGCCTAACCTAGAAGCTTAGACTTAACCCATGGGCTAAGTAGGATGGTTAACTTAAGTTGAGGGTAGAAATTATCAAGTTAGAAATCAAATAGGAGTTTTAGTCATGAGAATTGATTTTTGAGAATGGGCCCTTAGAAACTTAGATGTAACTTGACTTAGAGAGGGAGGCCCACGGCCCAACTAACTAAACCCTAACCCTAGCATTTATGACCAGCCACCTAGGGATCCACACTCCTATTTAATGTCTCCTCAAACTTAGGGCTAGCCTCCTTAGAAAAATAGAAAGTTAAAAATAGAGGTAAAACCCTTTCTTCCCTAATCCATAACTCCTCCATTTCAACTCCTTTTTCTTCCTAATTTCTTGCAATAGATTCTAATCTCTGTGTTTTTGATGACTATGGTGAGAAATTCCAGGGAAGGGGCAATTTGGAAGAGTTAGGGTAGCTTGAGGAATAACTCACTTTGGGGCTTTTTGAGCCATTTCAAACATATAGGTAAATCCCTATTCTTTCCACCAAATTTTGATTTCTTTGCATGGTTAGGAAGCCCTAGGTGTCCTCTCTCTGTTGGTATAGGTTTTGCAAAGTTTTGTGTCCATTTTGTGTCCGTATCGGACACGTATCCAATAGGAAACCTAGGTGTTTGTAGAAATGCCACAAAGGATTTATTTTTCGTATTTTTGAATTCTAATTTCATGGATCTCTAGATCTAGGTTTGTGTAGCAATGTTTGTGAAGACTGAGATTATTTTCGTGTCTTTTTTGTGTCGGTTTTGGACACGCACACGCACGCAGCAGGCTACGCACAGTGCCCTGCTGCTTGGGCACTGTAGCGGACACGACACGGCACGTATGGACACGAAAATTTGTGGACACCTAGGCCACATGTCTGATACGGCACTGACAAAATTTTAGGCCATATGGTTGAGCGGTTTAGAAGAAATCTCGACCGCACTGTCTCGACCAACACACACACGCGCACACAGCCGTTCACTGATACGGGTTTCTAATTCGGACACGACACGAGATCGACCCAGGTCAGGGTATGGGATAACTAGCCCTACTATGGGAGAACCCATATGCACGATCTCGACCCACCCCGAGCTTTGTGTCGAGTCCACAATGAATCGGCACGCGTGCACGAGGACTGGGATTTCTGTTTGCTGTCATTTTCGATTTTAGGATTTTGGACACCTCGTGTCCTAATTTTTGGACTCGTGGGTGTCCCATTAGACACGTGTGACATGTCCCCATGCCTATACACTCTTGACACACCTTGAATTAGGTTTTTGAATTAAATTTGGCCTTTGAGCTCCAAAACTCTGATACACAGGTTCTGTTTGCAATTTCTGGAATTTGGAATATGTTCCCACCCATTTTTACAATTTAAATTGACATGATAGGTACATATACATGTGTATAAGACTATGTTAATCTTGATTATTGATTGTGGTAAGTTTTGGATGTTCGAATGGGGTTTGGACAGTTCGAATGGATGAACTGAACTAAGTTCCTGAAATTAAATGCTGATTTAACTCTTTTTCCAAAAACTGATTTTTATTTGATGTTTTAATAGCCATGTTAAGTTCATATACATGTGTATTTAGACTATTACAAGGTCTGTTTACTGATTGTTGGGTTTTACATAAAATTTAGATTCGAATATGGGAATCCCCATGTTCCTGATACTCTCTGTGTTCTCTGATTTCAGAGTTTACTAATAATGTTTAATCTATTTTTTCTTGCTAAATTATATAATTTTTATATTGTAGTTACCTAGGTATACATGCTAGAGTGATAAGGCTTTGGTTTTGAAGTTGTGTCGGTTGTCTTGTGTTGAATGCATTGAGCATACTCAAACCACATGTTATGAATATAACCTTGATTCCAGTTTTCCCTTATAACTGAATGTAACCTGAGTTGAATGATTATTGGTTGGTGATTGGTTTTGAACTAGTTAAGATTGTTCACAGGTCCTATATGTTCAACACAACACTCCCACTTGCCATGACACTCGACCACCCTTCCCATGTACAATCACTGAGTCCCTTGTATTTGATATCAGCCATTGGCAATATGGTTCAATATCCCCACTTATTCCCTGAAAATGACACATTAACACACGCACACAAATCTGAGCTTGACACACAACTGAGATGCATTTCAGTCCCTTGATATTGTGTCATTTAGATGGAAGTAGGAGCTATTGGGTTGGGATTTTTCTTTTGTTGTTGTTATTCACTGTTAGTAGACTGTAGGTAGCCTATACTAGTCTTAGTTTGGGGCTACACCATGAGTTTAGACTTGGGTACTCTGTAGGCATCCTACACATTACAACCCATTGGTTTTTCAGTGATGGATGTGTCTCTGTAACTCTCTATCCCAATTCCGAATATCTTCACCCGGATTTAGTGAGGTAGGTTACACTAACTCGTCTGACCTAGACATGTCATTCTCAACTTGGCACTGTTACTTGTACCCATAAATGGGCATGTCTCCTATTACTACCTGGTGTCCAAGAGTAAGTCCCTATTGGAACCATAAACTGTTGCACAAGACTCCTGCCCACAAGTCCTACATATGACACTTCTTATGATACAAATTTCTTACTTGCCTAAATATGTAAATTCCTTCATTACTGCAACATATAGCTCTATCCCTATGAGTTTTCACTACTCTATGTCCCTTCTTATGTGATTCTGTTACATATTTCAAGAGGATGATTTTCCTCCTATTCACATACTTGCCCTTCATATAGATAGTGTCCTACATGGCTAATGTCCTATTCCATATTAACTCGGTATTCATCCATACTTAGTTGTAGCAGTAGATAGGATACAAACTGCTCAGTCCAGATTTAGAGAAGGATATGGCTTGAGAGTTGAATAACCTCTTCCCACATAAGATCCTTGCATTGCCACACTATTCAACTATTAGGCATCTATCCTTAGAACTTTTGGTTCAGTCATATGTTTTCACTATTGTTGCTATCCACATATCATGTCCATATTCTTAGTTGTTAGTCCATACCCTACCATAACTTTCCCCCTTGTTTCATGTTCCCTATCAATATATATATATATATATATATATATATATATATATATATATATATATATATATATGTTATAGGCTATAGATACTTGTGGGTTTAGGCATATATGCATAAGTTATGTGGGTTGCCTATAGTAGGTTTATAAACTTGTAATATGGATGGTTGTGGTTAGATGAGATATAGTAAATTGGTTTATGTGTTAATGGTATTTGGTTTGAGTTTAGCTTAGAGGTAGAGTTGACTTGACTAGAGAGTTGACCCATAGTCTAGTATTGACCGACCTTGAGTAGACAGTTAACCTAGTTTGACTTGGACCTAGTTTGACCTAGACAGTTGACCAGGTTTGACTTAGAGTTAACTTTGACCTAGATTGACCTAGAAATCATGTAGATTGTTTCATAAATTTCATTTACCTCATTTTAAACATATTATAACCGGTACTGCTCTATTTAGGACATTGTGGCTCTGGTGCAGGCATCTGATATTACACTACTCTTTTCAGAGTAGCAGGCGAGTACATTCTCTGATAGTCTCTCATTTATTTGTCAATTACTGTACTTCAGTTCTAGTTAGCTGTATGAGATTCTCTGTTACAAACACGTATTTTTATTTCTGAATCTATGTATACGACACACATACTTACTCGTCTTACCTCTATTATTCGAATCACCATACGAATCACTATTCGAACCACCTATTCGTATCTTCATATGTTGGTTGGACTTTTATTCGAATGATGTGTCGGATTTTGGATTCATTTGTATTAGATGGGCGGAGAAATACTTGATTAGACATGTGAACATTTCCACTATTCGAACCACCCCCTGTGAATATATTCGAACGATAGCCATTCCACACCCGGCCAGGTGTGTGATGTGCCGTATTTACCCTTAGCCATTTACATGTCTAACTAAGTATTTTAAAACACACTTGGAGAATTTATTCGAATTATTATTAGAACATCATGTTAATCACTATTCGTATCACCTTATTCGTATCACCTTATTCGATTCACCTTATTAGAATAATGATTAGAATTACATTCGACTCATCTTATATTAGATTCACATTGAGATTACACTCGACTTATATTGTACCATCTGAACTCATTATGTTATTCTAGTTCAGCTAGATCTTATTTTACAGTCTTCTTTGCTATGCTTCTCTTCTTGTTTAGTTACTTACTTTTTTTGTACTTTATCTGTCTCTCTATACCATCACCTGAAAATTAAACTGCCATATTCATCAATACAACTGCCTATAACTGCTTTATAGTTCTCTGTCATTTACTTAGGTTTTCTAGATGAGATTGTGCTCGTTCCTGTCCTGACTGGACCTGTTGAAAATATTACAGATGCTTGCCCTGAGGATATTTGCCCTACTTGCCTTGGAACAGGAGATGACTTAGCTACCTATGGCCCCGACACTCAGGAGTGATCGGGAGACTGGCTAGTAGACTTGGTTTAGTTTTTCATGCTTTAGAATTTTGAATTGTAATAACTTGAGATTCGAGTTTGTATTTGAGTTTGTTTGAGATATTATTATTTAGTAGTTATAAATGTTGTTATTTAGTTTTTAGTTATAAACTTCTGTGTTATCTTATCGTGCTTAGACTGTGATTGAGATTAATTATATCTATACTTGTCCTCCGTTCGGAGTTGAGATTTGACAAGTATATTATATAAATGCATGAGTTGTTGTTTAGATAGTAACCTAGGACAGCATTCTATCGTCGACACTACGGCGTAGGCTGGACGTACCCACTTCTCGTGCCCTTACTCTAGGGTGCGGGTCGTGACAACACCGGTGAACCCATCCGGTCCCGGGGGACTGTATTCGTCAACGGCCCACACAGCATCTCTGACCTCTTGCTCTGAGGGGATAAGCTCCATCTGGGTGTTGTCGATGTCTTCAATCAGGCAGGAGATCGCATTAAAGAACTCCTCGTCTCTGATGATGTCAGCTTTGGTGAACAACTGGGAGTAGAACTCTGCGGCCACCAGTTGAATTCCCCGTTGATCATTGATAATGTCCCCATTCTCATTGGCAATTTGGTGGAGGTTGAGCTTCTGTCTGTGCCCCTTTACGCATGAGTAGAAATAGCTAGTGTTCCTGTCTCCCTCGTTTTCCCAAGTCAGTTTAGCTTTCTGTTTCCAGAATTTTATCTTGATTTTGGTGCAAAATTTTAGCAGCGCTCTTGTGAGGTTGAGGGAGGCACGGGCTGTCGAAGATTTGTCGTGAGTGAAGAGAGCTTTCGAGCGGGTGACGTCATCCTCTGATGTCCAAACCGATTGAAAAATGTCCCCAAAGGCCTCCTTACACCAAACAGTGAGGGCTTTCCTGGTGGCTTTAAGTTTGTTCGCGACACGAACAAGGGGATGGAGGGTGTCCCCTCCATTCTAAGCCTTAGCCACAATGTTCTTAAACTGGGGATGGTGAATCCAGAAGTTGAGGAAGCGGAAGCATTTCTTGATTTAATTCGGTTTGTTGCTAATCTCCAGGAGAAGAGGGGAGTGATCCGACTCAGTAGTGTTGAGGTGCGAGAGGTTAGAGATGATCTCTAAATCCAGCCATTTTGTGTTGATAAGGGCACGATCCAGTCAGGAGTATTATTTCCTGGCGCCTTCTTGCATATTGCACTAGGTGAAGGCCCTTCCGGTGTGATGGAGGGTAGACAGGTGAGTGCGTAAAAGAAAGCTGGTGAAGTCATAAATGGCTGTCGGAATAGGGGGCGACCGCCAGATTTCTCCTCTCAACAGGTAATGGCGTTGAAATCTCCAACGCAGAGCCATGGAAGGTTGATGTGATTTTGTTGGAAGAGCGTAAGAACCTCCCACATCTGTCTCCTATCGATGATGTCGCAGCTGCCATGGACTATGGATAAGAGGGAGCGAGAACGAAGCGTTGGATGTTCTACCCAACACGTGAGAACCTATCTAGAGTCGTGAATTATGTCGTACATAACGTTGTCCCCAAAAAGGATCCAAATGTCATAACATCCGACGATGGCCGAGGCGAAACCGAGCTGGAGCTATATGGACTTGAGTTTGTTCAGGAGGATTTTAGGTTCGATGATCTCGAAGATCTCGATTTTGTAGATTCTCTTGAGACTGATAAGTCTTCTCAAGGTAGGTTTGTTTGCGAGGCCCCCTAACATTCCATGAGAGGATGTTAAGCATTTAGATGGCTCGTGGGGGGGTTTTAGTGAGTTTCGCGGCTGACCGAGTGGTCATGGCCGTTCCCACTAATGGTCCAATTTTTTTTATTTCTTGGAGGTCTTTACCTCCGCCTTGTTGTTCCTATTCTGGAGTTGATCAATCGCGTCTTCTGTTGGGTACAAATATACCTCTCCAACTATTTCTGCCAGGGCTCCAAAGAAGTTGTTCGGACTGGTAAAACCAGCCTCGATGGCTCGTTGCATCCTGGCCACCGAGGCTTGGCCAATGTTTGCCAGTGCATCAGCATGGATGGTGGTGTCAACCTGGGGGACAGAAGGATCATCTGAGTATGGAGGAGCCACTTCTTCATCAGCAACAGTGTGTGCCTCTATCGTAGGGGTCAGCTTCTCTTCCTTGTTCGATGCAACTCTCCTGATCTTCGTCAGGGATGTGTGTTTCGGAGATATCTATCTTTTGAGAGTCGTTTGGGAGTGGAGATTCTAGAATATCAAATTTGTTGGTGAGATTGAGGACCAGTGAGGTGAATGGCATGATAGCTTTCTCGGCGGAGGTATGCATTTGTGTAGGGATAGCGAATTCCCTGAGTTAGCTTCAAACCGAATGTGGGAATTGGGTAAGGGAAGGAGAGGGGATTGATGGTCATAGTAAGTTTTTTGTTTGATTGTGGTGGGCCTTTCTTACGGCTATCTTTTTTTTTGAGTTTTGGGTGTGCCCGGAAGCAGTGTTCGATGGCGTGGCCCCTCATATGACAATGTTTGCAGTAGATAATGTTATTGTCGTAAATGATCTATTGAGTGTGGGTCGTGTTGCCGAACGAGATTTGGATGTGATTGGGGAGATCACTTGAAAGGTCCAGTTCCATACAGATTTGGGCATAGTTGTCTTTGGTGAGGTTTCGCGTCTCGTCGGCCGCGACAACGAAAGTTCCGAAAGAGTTGGTGATCCTTCTCAAAGCCGTAGGTGCGAAGCAAATAAGGGGGAGGTTCCGAAAGAGTTGGCAATCCTTCTCGGAATCAATATTAGGATTGAAGTCCGAGGTCCATTTGATGATATTCATGGTTCGCGAGTCGATTCTGTTAGTGCCTCTGCTCCAGACAATCTTGTGATCTTTGGCCAAAGACAAATAGAGGAACATGTGTTTAGGATCCATGGACGCCACACGGAACCCCGAGGTGAGGCCCCAGCTGGCGATGACTTCCTACACCCACGACTGCTTTGGACATCCACTAGAGAATTTAAGGACAAAAGTGAATGGGAAAGAGGTGGACAATGCCAATATTTTTGCCTGAGTGAAAGGAACATTCGGCTCCAAGGTATCCGGGTGAGAAGGATAATCGATGTCAGGAAGAGGGACTTCCTCCGAGGGGGGAAAGGCGTTGGCCACCCAGTTCGGTCTGACAACGTCAGCAAAAGACGAGGGGAAGGTGATCACAGGAACAGATCCCGCCATCTGAGGTGGAGCTACTGAGGGGGGCGCTGCCTACCCGAGGGAAGGTTGGGGCGATGGGGCGCCAACCGCCATGGACGACGGACCGAAGGAGTCGATAGGGGGGAGGAACGACGCGAATGCCAACATGTCAACCGGGAAGGCCTGGCGGGGATCGGGGTGCGTCGGCGAGAAGGGGGTGTGCACCTGCGCCACCAGGGGCATTGAGCACGCGCCAACCGTGGCGATGACGAGACTCGCCCCAAGAGAGGGGAGTCAGGCCTCCACAAGGAAGGGGCACTGGCCACCTAAAAGGGTGCCAGCAGAAGAGGGCCCAGAGTGCATGAGGGCGCCGCCTGCGGGAGGTACGGAGCCAAGGTGCACCAACAGGTCTCCATCAAGCGCAACCTGGAGGGAGAATATCGCTTATAGTCGCAAGCCGAGACAGCAGAAGCGGTCAAACCCAAATTTGAAAGATCTGACCTCACGTCAGACTGAAGCCTCGAAGCATGAGAAAAGTGGAGGGCACCCGAGGCTACAGGCCTGGCTCCCGAGGGGGGCTGGTCGACAGACCAGTGCTGAGGACCGACCGCGACCGCCGACAGGGGCCGAAATTCGGCTGCATAGACCAGATCTTGACCGACAAAGGACGGGGCAAGGATGGGCGGCGACCAGGGGGCCAGACCGAGGTTGGGCGGCAACCTGGGCGACAGAGACTGGTGGCAGCCCAAGGAGGGCTAACACATCCTACGGCCAGGGTGACGGGAGCGACTCGCCCGCAGGGAGGGTCATGGGGATGGAGAGTACGCTGTGGCCGACGGGGGACACACCCAGAAGGAGAGGAGGCCGGAGGAGGAAGACGGCAAAACGTCGGACCGGAGGGAAACGGTGGGAGGAGAAGACGAGAGCGGACCCGACCAAGGGGGTATATATATATTTATTTATTATATATATATAATATAATATAATGCAACTTGAAAATCGTTCAAAATCGAACGTCTAAACCGTTTGTAAATTCTCCATTAATAAATAATAATAATAAATAATAATGTTAAAATCTTCTCTCTTCTTATTTCTATCTTGATAACCGAAAACTCTTTTTTCTTCACATCTATAACCAATTATAATTGAAATATAAACAAATATATAACAAATCCTAATTAAAAAATAAATATATATAAAACAAATCTTAATTCCAAAATATTTAAACTATTTTTCAACAATGTTAGAAAAAAAATTATTTTACACGAGCGTTGCACGTGAATTGGTTTTGAAGGCGTCGCAAAAAGGACGTAATAAAATTACTTTTTGGGCGGATTATGTTATTCCCGAAGCGTGATTTTAAGATGAAAAACGAATTTTGGCAACACTTCGAAGAAGGTGCACAACTGATATCCCCAAGGATTCAGAGAGACAAAATCAGATGCAACACTTCAAGGAAAGCATAAATGATTTCGTTGCAGCAGCGACAAACAATCCACAATATGTTTTCTGATTAGATCATAGATGATCACGTTTAGAACGAGATACAAGTGGATGAACAGAAGTAGAGATGAAAAGAAGAACAGCCTGCTGGGGTGACGGACCACCGGTGCTCAAAGCTAGATTCACCCCCACACGAATAGCTTCTACGAACCAGCAAGTTCAGAAAAGAACTTTGGAATACTCTGCTCTTCTGACTCGTCGGATGAACAGAAATCGTGCACAGTTTCTCTCTTCTCTCCTCTCGAGAAATTCGTAAGGAACTTGTTCTGAACAACTTATCGTCTGAGAGAGAAGAGGGGGACATATATAGGCGCGTGCAGTAACCGCCCAGTATGCAAAACGTTCGGGACATGGAAGGAACCATTTTTGAATGTTTTGTAATCGTTCAATCTGTACACAGACATGATTGCGCTAATTGGTGCACAGCGCGCACCATCTGCGCTAACTATGCCAAATGTGCCCGCACGCACTCACGCACAATGAGCACAACGCGTATAATACGTCCTGCATGCACTATACGCAAACTACTGTGCCAACTGCCACGCCATCTGGCCGTACCAACTGGTGCGCCATCTGGCCACGCGATCGGGCCACATGAACGAGCGTACGATCGGTAGCGCAGAGGCTCGCGCAATGAGCGCAACTTAACGCACTATGTGCCTAACGATGTTGCTGACGTACTAAGTGCCAACAAAATGCCACATTACGCCTCATGAGAACATGAGCCCGAGTCTGAGTCCGAGTCGCTAAGCCCCTATTGGGCTTAGCTTCAAAGGACTTAATTCCAATAGCATGACAAAAAGCATTAATGCTTCATTATTGGGTTAGCCTTTTTTCTACTAGAAAAATACCCCCACATGGCACCCATGTGCTACTCTATACCTTATGTGAATCTCTCCACAAGCAAAGCTATATAAAGAGATATATTTCTTTTGGCCTAGGCAATGTGGGAATATTTTTCTATTTCCTAAGGCAAAATGCCCACAATCCCCCACATATCTCTTTATATGGGTTTGAGTGTTCCCCACAGTGACTGTCCATCATGCATTAGAATAGATGTCAATGATGACTTGAATCTTTTCGCATGGGTCAAACAACAGTAAGCCTTGAATTATGTACCATAGCTGCAATTCTTTCCACTCACACAATGTAGTTACATGTGCTTTTGGCTACACATTAAAGACCTTGTGCCAGCCTGGTTTTGGTGTATGTATTTTGGGTGTCTACAAGTTTACCCTCAAGAGACGGCCTGCTATCTTTGTTCATATAATCTAGGTGAGTTCTTTATTAAAGAGACACGGCATGAAGCCTTGTATTTCTCTGTGGTGCTATGCCTCTATGACATGGCATAAAGTCGAGGCATTACCCCTACCCGAAAACCTCATTATAGTGTCATACTACTGTAGCATGAGGACACAAGTCTCTCTGTAGTGGCCAAATACCCAACATGAAGCCTTGCGCTTTCTTGCGGTGTTATGCCGCAATGACAAGGCTTGCGAGACTGAAGCTTTACCCCTATCTGGGTACCTCTTCGTGGTGTCATGCCACTGTAACATGAGGATATCGTCCCCTTTATAGTGATGTCTACAACTCTTTAATTTTATCATACAGCATTAGGCTACCTGTCTATTTGCGGTGCTACGCCACTGTGACTTGGCTTACAAAGCCGAGGCATTATCCCTACCTAGGAACCTCATGGTGGAGTCATCCCACTGTAGCATGTAGTTGTAATACTCCGTGTAGTGTTGTGCTACCGTGCTTCTTGCAAAGCACAACAGGCATTCACTCTGCCCGAGAACTCATTAAGGTGTTTAAGTCATCCTCACTACAGGATCTGTCCTCCGCAGAAAACATATAGTAGACGACAGTGGTTGTAGGTCCATAACCTTTCCATGTCCCGGAGGACATGTACCCACTATTCCTGATATTTTTCTAGTTAGTGTTCCTCCCTTGAACCAAAAGCTAGATGCCTAGTAGATTTTTCTTTGAACTAATAGCATAAAACTTTATGGTAGGATTACAATAACACAATATCAGAATACCTTTAAGCCCATTTTACTTATTATGTCTTCGACCAGTTGGCGCTTGAGGTCCTTTGTGAACGAATCCGCTAGGTTCTCCTGACTCCGAACATCAATCACTGCAATGACACATCTCTTGATGATATCGTGTACTACTCTGTGCTTTAGTTGTACAGTTCTCTTTTTCCCGTTGAAGAGGTCATTTGATGCCACCGTCGTAGTCGCCTGGTTATCGTAGTATATCGACATCGCTGGTATCTGTGTCCAACCAATAGAAGATCATACATGAGCTTTCGAAGCCATTTTGTTTCTTCTACTACAGAATCAAGTGCAAAAAACTCAGATCCATGGAGGAACGAGGGAGCATAGTCTGCTTCTTCGACTTCCATGATATGGCAGCTCCACTCATAAAAAAAATAAATCTTTATGTGGATCTCTTGCTCTCCACCTCTGAGCACCAGCTGGCATCACTGAAGCCTTATACTACTGCAGATCTCCGCTGTAGTACAGTGCATATGTCTGAGTCTTCTTGAAATATCTCATTACTCGTTTTACAGCTTTCTAGTGCTCTACGCCTGGGTTGCTTGTGAACCGACTCAGCATTCCTATGGCAAAAGCTATGTCAGGCCTAGTGACAATAGTAGCGTACATCAAACTTTTGATGACGCTTGCATACTCCAGCTGCCTGACGCTTTTCTTCGAATTTGGCTTCAACTTTATGTCACACCTGTAAGGCGTATCGATTACTAGAAGATCTTGATACCCGTAGCATGTGATCATCTTCTCAATATAATGAGATATGATAGTGCTAGTCCAGTGTTCGTCCGGATGATCTTGATCCCCAAGATCATATCAGCTTTCCCCAAGTCCTTCATATTGAACTTGGTCGAGATGAACTGCTTTGTCTCCGTGACACAGCCCATATCCGTACCTAGGATCAGCATGTCGTCCACGTACAGACAAACGATTACACCTCTTCCATCAGTGAACTTCGTGTAAACACACGTGTCCATTTCGTTGACCCTGTAGCCATTTGACCTTATAACCTTGTCAAACTTCTCATGCCACATTTTGGGAGCTTTCTTCAAACCGTACAAGAATTTCACCAACTTGCAGACTTTGTCTTCAAGGCCGTTGATGACAAATCCTTCTGTCCATTGTATGTAAATCTCTTTGGTTAGCTCGCCATTCAGGAAAACTGTTTTGACATCCATCTGATATATCACCAACTTATGTATTACTGCGAGAGCAATTAACATTCTGACGATGGTCATCTGAACAACTGGAGCATACGTGTCGGAGTAGTCTATCCCCTGCTTCTGAGAGAACCTCTTGGCTACTAGCCTAGCCTTGAACTTATCGATCGTTCCATCTTCTTTCATCTTCTTCTTGAAGATCCATTTGCATCCGATGGATTTTGCTCCTTCAGGATGATCAACCAACACCCAAGTGTTATTGGAGGTGATTGAATCAATTTCATTATCGATCGCCTCCTTCCAGAAAATAACGTCTTTGGTCTTCATCGCCTCTTCATAGGTAAGCGGATTTGCTTCCACATGATAGGTGACAAAGTTATCTCCGAAATCCTTCGGTCTCATCACTCGCTTAGCTGACAGCTCAGCGAGTTCTAGTTCAAGTGTTGCCTCCTCCATAACAAGAACTTCTTGGAGTACGTTCTCATTGAAAACTTTAATTTTTGGCGTACCCTCGTTATTCTCCGGAATATCCGCAAGAATAATATTCTTGTGCCTTGCAAATTTATCTTCAAAGTATTCTGTGTTACGAGATTCAATGATATGATTTGATTCTATATCAAGAAATCTCCGAGCATCACTCTTCTCGGCATATCCCAAGAAGATCGTCTTCGTAGTCCTTGTCCCAAGCTTCTGAATCTTAAGATCTTGGAGCTTTACATATGCCAGAGACCCCCACACTCGAATGATATTCAAGTTAGGTCGGACTTTGAACCAGAGTTCATGAGTAGTGATGTCCGAAGTTGCATACGGCACTCTATTCAGAATAAAAATGGTCGTCAATGTAGCTTCTCCCCAATAGCAATTTGAAAGACCCGTAGTCAACAGCATTGAGTTTATCATTTCTGTAAACGTTCTATTATTCCTTTATGCTACTCTGTTAGATTGAGAAGAATACAGAGCAGTAGTCTCGTTGATGATTACATGTTCTTTGCAGAACGATGTGAATTCATGACACCGATACTCTTCGCCTCGATCACTTCTTATTCTCTTGAGTTGTTGTCCTATAACCTCCGTTAACAGATTTCTTTGATTTTTCAAAATTTTGTATTTTTCAAAACTCTGAATTTTCTGAATCTCAAAAAAACGTGAAATTCTAATTTTGAGAAATATTTCGACCATAATTGCTATCGGTCCTTGTTGACTTTGGTTTTGTAAAAACTTTTTTGTGAGAAGTTACGCTAATGGAATTTCTATCCACTTCAAGAAAAACCTATAAGTTATAAATATATAATTTTATATAAAGAAAAATAATTACAAAATTTTTATAGTAAATAGAAATATTTATTTACTAAATTCTTTTAGCTAAAGGTTTTCCAAATTGGTGGGTTATCCATTTCCAAGCGGGCTACGATTTTGTATGAGTATTAGCTAAATTACAATTAGCTATAAAATGATTTTTGATTATTAAACATCTAAAAATAGACAATGATTAAATTAACTAGTAAATTTACTAAATAAATTATTAGATAATATTACCTATACTAGTAGATAACATACATGTTAGTGGTTAGCACTAGAGGTAGAATGTTAGCATTTTCATTCATTCCTAATTTCTATTACAAATACAATGAGCTTTTAGGGTTTTTCCCAACCATCCTATAAATATCACATTTCCTAAGGAGATGCTAACCTAAAATTTCTAAGCCCAAATCCTTACTATGGCAACCCCTAAACCTTCTGCCAATGCCTACAGCCACCACACTTCACTATGGACCGACCATTCCTTCGGCCGCCCGGTGAAAACCACCACCACCGTTAACGCCTACCCACAGCCGACCATCTCCCCTATTCACCAATACTATTTCGACCAACATCACCATGGCCATCCCCTTCATTCTGACATCCCCATCGGCCGGCCACCACTGGCACGACCGCAACCACCGGCCATAGCCGGCCATTCACACCAGTAGAGCCACCACCACTACCATGTATATCACACTTCCACCACAGAACACACAAACATCACCACTCCACCCCTGCAAATCGCCACCAATATCACAGCCACTGCCACCATTATCACAGCCATTGTCACCGCCAGCCAAACACCACCACCATCACATATATTGTAGAGAGAGAGACCTCACCTACCCATCGCCCCCTAGCCAACGCCATGTGCCGTGCTAGGTCACGTCGGTGACAACCGTCCCTCCTTGCGAGCGTCGATCCGACCGTCTCGCTAACCGCGGATCTACTTAACCCCGACTCGTCTTCCGAACCGCCGTCCGTGGCCGCGCTCCAGGTGCTGAGTGTGCGGTCACCGTAGCGTCCTGCCGCGTTGGAGTCCCTCCGCCCGCCTTTGTGCGCTCCGTCCAGCACAGTGCTGGTCCCCCGATGATCTCCTCGTGGAAAGAAAACCCCCTTGGCTTTCGTCCGACGTCCGGCACCGACGGGAGAGCCGCCGCCTCTGGTAACCGCTCGCCTCCCTTCTTCTTCCTCTTACTCTCTTTCGAACTGCTCTCTCTCTCACTCGCATTTCTCTTCCTCTCGAGTAATTGGATAAAATGGGGGGGAGAGATGTGATGAGCACATTAGCCGTGAAGTCTTCCCTTTCTTTTTGATTTTTATAGGAGTTGTGTGGAACCAGTCACAAAGCTTTCATTTCCCTATGAGAATACTAGTAACTAGATTGTACTAATATTTAATTATTGATAACATATTTAGGAGTTTTGAAATTTCTGCTATAGGAGAGAAAAGTAGAATGAAGTCTTCCCTTCTATTTGCCATTGTAGGCTAATTTAGCAGTAAATTATTATTACTGTTATGGTTATAACAGTATGTTAATAACTGGAATGAGCTTGGGTCTATTTAATAAATAGTTTAAATATATGCAAATGTTGGTCAAATGTTATAGGATAGGCTTTGGTCCCAGTCTGTATGACATTGGACCCGGGTTTTGTTTAGAGAGTTTATTAATATTTTTAATTGGGCCTAGGCATTTTGCTATTAAGGAATTTTATTATATATATTTAACAGATTATTTTATAACTAACACTAGTTGAGTCCTTCCAATACTGCTATGATTGATTAGGGTTTACGCTTTATTTTTTGTTGTTTTTCTTAGCTAAATTTTTAGAATATTGTTGGTGGGCCATTTCATATCCATAAGCATAAATGTATAATGGTATTTCTAAAAAAAGTTATTGTTTTAGTATGTGGGTGATTCCTATATCTTCATACTATTATATATATATATATATATATATATATATATACATACTTTGATTAATATAATTGTTAGATATTATAAATGATTTCCAAAAGTACTTATATTATTTACTGACATTTTTCCCTTAAATCAATAATCGTGACTAGTTAGTTATTTCTTTTCTTGACCCGATTATCGTACCAAACTCTGATCTTGGGCTTCTATATACTAAACTAGGCTATTTGGACTTTATTAGACTCAATGGAACTGCATGTGCCATCGTTTGGGACTATCTTGTAGAGCATAGCATTGTACCTATCCCGTGTCGACACGTTCATGTCGTACAAGTCGACTCCAACTAAATTGAGGCGAGTACATTCTCTGATAGTTTTTATTGTCTTGATATCTACTATATCTGATTCAGTTGTAGTGTTTTACTTTATTTTCTACACGATAGTACACAGACTAGTATACGGCAGATCCTGTCATGAGATGTTATTCCTGAACTTCCTGGTATATGGGTATATTGTTCGATCTTGTTTTCTTTACTTGTATAGAGACCGATTTGGGAGTGGGCTGGCCCCCTGCTTTTCCTGTGTCATGATGTGTCATGTCCGGATCCATTATACTACTCGGGGATGGAGAGTTATTAGAGATTATGTGATCAATACCCCTCATGTAACCTCATGTGCATAGTTCCACCCTCACCGCACGTAGGGTGTAG
Organism: Iris pallida; assembly: GCA_029216955.1. Lineage (NCBI taxonomy): Eukaryota > Viridiplantae > Streptophyta > Magnoliopsida > Asparagales > Iridaceae > Iris > Iris pallida. Next base: position 4,484 of record JANAVB010002259.1, on the reverse strand, counting down.
CCTGACCTGATACTTCCTGTGTAGCTTTCCATTATGGCCGGCTTGATCCTGATCCTGATTCCATGTATGTTTCCTGTGATAGCCGGTCAAATAGAACAGCCTGATCCAGACCCAAGTCAATCACATAACGCTCTAATATCTCAAGGCACTGTTTATATTTACATATTACATCAGATATTTCTGTATTGTTTTACATTCTAGTATTCCACACCCTAGCATGATATCTAGTTTTACATATACTACTTATTTTCAGTCTTGATATTTTATCTTGTATTCCATTATAATTGTCTCTTATAGTATTTGTTAATTTATTAGAACTATTTGTAGTTTATGTACTTCGCTCCAATCCTGACTGGATACGTTGACAAAATTTAGGAATTGTTATGCCCCATATTATTGGATTACAGGATGATGCTAGATGAGATGGATCTCGATATTCTTTCACCGTGAGTTGTCTCCCGGGAGTTCTAGGCCCTGGTGGTTTGATTTAGTTTTGTTATTGTTTTGCCTCCGATACATTCTGGTCTTGTATAGTCATTTGTAGACTCTGTCTGTTTCAGAGTTATTTATATCTTTCTATTTCATTTCTTCCTTAGTCGCTTGTGGTGTGATTTGAGTACATTTATTATCATGGATCATCTGGATATTGTATATATTTATTTGGTACTTGACAGCGTTCTACCGCCGATACTGCGGCGTAGGCTAGGCGTGACCCATGTACTCATGCCCGAATATCTGGGTGCGGGTTGTGACACGTTTTTATAGTCGCCCATGCAGGTCAGTCTTCGTAACTATTGTGAAGTCGTGGTAGTAATTAGGCTTAGCCATACTACTACGAGCCGGTCCTAGGACTAAGATTTGAGTCTTGGAATATTTTAGGAGATTTGGTACTCAATTACATAGTAGGAACTCTTGATAAATTCCAAGGATAACCCCTGAGAATCTTACTTCGAAAACTCTTTGAGTCTATTCCCACTTGCTTTTGCTCTTCCTGATTTCGAAACATCTGTCTATTATCGAACCCTATTTCTTGCATTAGGATGAGTTTTATGGACCCCAGAGAGAACTAGAAAGTAGAAGTTGAAACTTATATACCATTAGGTTGAAGAGAGAATGATTAGTCAATCTTATATATAAAGGTTGAGATTTGTTTTAGAATATATCCAAGGAATTTTGAATTTTGACCTAGATAGTATCTTTGGGATAACCCCTGAGAACCTCTCTTTAAACCCTACCTCAAAATCTATTTCCGCCTGTTTCCATTTACTTATCCTTGATTCGTTGTTGAATTTTGAATCTTGATGTTCGTTGTTGAATTTGATTTTGTATTTAGATAAAATTTATGGATTAAATTAAGATATATTATGATAACATATTTGATGAGAACAGTGAGAAGGGTAAATGTCTGCCTTATTTATGGAGTTTAGAATTTATCGAAGTTATACTAGCTAGCATGACAAGGACATAGAGCCTGATTTTGGATATACTACCTTAATTATGGAATTTAGATTTTCTTGCAGCCATACCGGTTGTCGCAGTGAGAATTATCGATAACATGATTATAGGGTATATACCTTATTTATGGACTCTATCGTTTATTGCATTTATGCTTACTGGCGTGGTGAAAATTCTGGCAACATGATTTCAGGAAGACGTGAATGGTTATCAGATCATATCTTAAATTGGTTCACTTTTTATGACTAGATGAGCAAGAAGAATTTTATCATTATTTCTTCGTCTTACCATTATTACTTGTATTACCATTATTTTTCGTCTTAATTAACTCTGTCTTTATTACATCGATCAACTATCTCGTGTCTACGGCTACACTTTGAAATCTTTTGAATTCTCGTATCTCTTTGCTTTGGAAAGGCCGAGGAAGTGTTGTTGTCATCTATCATATTTGGACTTGTGAGATAAAGGTATGATTGGCAAATGATGAACAGATAAACTTGGCAGTAGCAAAGTGAGATAATTATCTTGACTTTTCTACGAAATCTTGTCTTTTAATTTTCCTATCATAGTAAAAGGAATTCAAATTTTTCCCATATCCTTGAATCATCCTTTAAGTTTTCAATATAGCTAAAATCTAACTTCCTTATTCGCGACCAATCGACTTTGGTCATCTCCCTTATCGTCCCAATATTTTTAATCCTTGATCGTACTCAATTGATTTAAATTCAACCGTGACCTGGATACTTGGATTACGATTGTATTCTTCATCATGTCTAAATATTGTTGACCAAGGATAGACTAACCCTATCTATGATCATGTTTGGATTTTAATACTCATGCCAAAACCTCCTTTCTGACCATGATTTAATTTCTTGATTTTATCGAAAATTTTCATAATTGGTCGTGCCTAGATGACTTGGCATGACTATACGACTTTGATTTTCATGATCATGATAACCTTAACCCACAAATTTTGCTTTAAACCTTTGATATCTAGTCTCAATTATGTTGGAATAAATTTTATATCGTACCTAAATTTTGATTTCCTAGTCACTCGTGCTCAGGTTTTATTCCTATTTCATGACTAGGTTTTAACTTTTCGTCACTCTACTCTAATCATGCCTAAGTGATTTTAGTCACCCAAATTTGAAAGCCTCGATTTTGCTCATGATCAAATGATTTGATCCTTAGTCATTGATCATGCCAAACATTTCGTTATTCCTAGCGACGCCCAATCGCGTCATTTTCGTATTTGAACGTGTCTCTATGACCTTGAATCTGATTTTATCGAGCCTAGATCATATTGATCATTCAATACTTAGACCTGATTTTAACTAAATCATAACTAAACGATTTTGATTTTCTAGTCGCAACTTCGCGCTTAAGTAACTTAAAGTTATCCTAAATTGTGTTTTAAACCTTGATCCTCAGTCACGACTATATGATTGATTAGTCGTGCCAGAATTTAAAACTTGATTTTGTCTGAAACATTTTCTATTCCTGTCATAAATTCAATTATGTATACTCGTGCTTAGGTTCCATTCCTAAAGCATGCCCAAGTTTTGGTTTTGTAGTCATATCTTGAATCGTTCCAAGTGAACTTAGATCATTTCCAAATTTTAAATCACATTCGAACTCAGATCCTATTTCGTGACTTATTTAATCATGTTCATTAGTTTTTGATCGTGCCAATAAGACCTTGACTTTAAACCTTGTGTGCCTAAAATTTTATCTCAACCATGCCAAACCTTGTTTTGGTCATGGTTAATTTTTCATCTTAATCGGGCATGTACGACTTGAGACTGATTTTTATCAAACTTAAGCGCTACAGATCACCCCGTACTCAAATTTTATTATATCTTCGATTCTCCTAGTCGTCACTAAGATCGTGCCCAATGACTTAAGTTATTTCTAAATTGTGCATATATAGTTTTGTTCATATCACGATTCCATCGTACCAAAATCACTAGTTGTTTCTAAATAATTTTGAATTGATTATCTTGATCGTGCCAAAGTCGTTGTTCTTGATCGTGCTAAGGCACTAACTAACTCTCTATCATGTTTTGAACCCTCCGTCTCTCTAATTTTAAAGACGAAATTTCTTTAAGGATGGTAGATTTGTAACCTCCGTTAACCAATTTCTTTGATTTTTCAAAATTTTGTAGTTTTCAAAACTCTGAATTTTTGAATATCGAAAAATATAAAATTCTAATTTTGAGAAATATTTCGACCGTAATTGTTATCGGTCCTTGTTGACTTTGGTTTTGTAAAAACTTTTTCTGTGAAGTTACGCTAATGGAATTTCTGTCCACTTCAAGAAAAACCTGTAATTTATAAATATATAATTTTCTATAGAGAAAAATTATAAAATTTTGATAGTAAATAGAAATATTTATTTACTAAATTCTTTTAGCTAAAGGTTTTCGAAATTTGTGGGTTATCCATTTCCAAGCGGGCTACGATTTTGTATGAGTATTAGATAAATTGCAATTAGCTAAAAATGATTTTTGATTATCATCTAAAAATAGACAATGATTAAATTAACTAGTAAATAATTTACTAAATAAATTATTAGATAATATTACCTATACTAGTAGATAACATATATGTTAGTAGTTAGCACTAGAGTTAGTATGTTAGCATTTTCATTAATTCCTAATTTCTATTACAATTATAATGAGCTTTTAGGGTTTTTCCCAACCATCCTATAAATATCACACTTCCCAAGGAGATGCTAACCTAAAATTTCTAAGCCTAAATCCTTACTATGGCAGCCCCCCAACCTTCTGCCAATGCCTACAGCCACCACACTTCACCATGGACCGACCATTCCCTCGGCCGCTCGGTGAAAACCACCACCACCGTTAACGCCTACCCACAGTCGACCATCTCCCCTATTCACCAATACTGCTCCGACCAACATCACCATGGCCATCCCCTTCAACCCGACATCCCCATCGGCTGGCCACCACTGGCACGACCGCAACCACCGGACATTCACACCAGTAAAGCCACCACCACCACCATGT